>BMAV01022495.1:30079-52679 GCA_019973955.1 Trichonephila inaurata madagascariensis
TGAGAGATTTCAGCACGTCCATATCGATCTAGTTGGACCATTTCCACCATCTGATGGCTTCACCTTCCTGTTGACATGCATTGATCGCTACACCCGATGGCCAGAGGTCATTCCCGTCAGTGATATCTCGGATGAAACCGTGGCAAAAAGCTTCATCACTAACTGGATATCACGCTTCGGTGTACCTGCCATCATAACCACAGACCAAGGAGGCCAGTTCCAGTCTCGTCTTCTCTACAGCCTGAAACAAATGTTGGAAATACGACGAATTCGAACCACTCCGTACCACTCTTCTTCGAATGGTATGGTTGAACGTCTTCATATCGTACCCTCAAGCAAGCTATTCGGTGTCACGATGCAAAATGGACAGAGTCGCTACCAGTGGTCCTGCTGGGTCTGCGAGCGTGCATCAAGGAGGACCTCAATGCATCCTACGCTGAAATGGTAGTTGGAAAAACCATTGTGCTTCCAAGAGAATTCTTTGAACCTTCAAGTCAGACCCCAACTGATCCCTCCGAGTTTCTCTTAAGGCTGAGAGAAACATTCCGGACTCTTAAGACAACTCCTGCTTCCTGTCATTTATCTACCTCATGTTTCGTGCACACAGCCCTCAAAACCTGCTCTCATGTCTTTGTTAGGGTCGAGGGATTGAAACCATCATTGACAGCACACTATCAAGGACCATTTGAAGTTTTGAGTAGGACCAACAAGCACTTTACAATCAAAATAAATGACAGGACCTCCATGATCAGCATTGATCGACTTAAGCCAGCTTTTCTGTTGAATGACACAGACTCAACAAAGGAGCCCTTCCCAGTACAGAAAAGTAACCATCCGGTTGTACTTCCTCCTAGACTAGATCAAAATATGCCCATACCAGTGACGACTCGCTCTGGTAGAAAGGTCAGATTCAACCCGAAGTACTTGTGAATTTTCATAGACTTTGAATCAAAAAACTTTTCATCATATGAAAAACTCTTTAAGACTTTCGTACCTTCGGTACTTGGGGGGGGGGGCAACACTGGGGCGGGCCTCGCCCCCCATCTAATTCCTCTAAACTGGAACCAACTGGCGAGCACAGAGAAGTGAACTGATATGAACGGACACTCGCTCTAACTTCTCTCTCTGACTTTCCCTTTATTTAATTTCCATGTTCAACCTAAATAATTAGTAATTCTTATATTCCATAATGCTGTAAATTAAAAATATGTTTAACCTTTTTTATCATTCATTTTTACTATTTATATGGCGTGTAATAAACCTTAAATATATTCTCACTTCACGCCATAGTTGGCTAGCCCCGCAAAATTGGTCAAAACTTACTTTTATATGAATTATTTTATATGTTTTTATGTATATTATATATATATTATGTTATGTATTCATATGTTTTGGAAGTTTGTATGCTTATAGAAAATGTGACGTTGCACGAAATGCAAAGAAAAAATTTTATATCATTTTAATGAGAATTTAATCCTGAATTCAATACAAAAACAAATTTCAAATATTTGCAACTCAAGAAAAGTTACGCTGCAATAATTATCGATATGCATTAAATACTAATGATAGCCGTGGGTTATCAGGGCTTAGTGTGGTAACCTTTATTCAATTCCTACTATTATTGTTCATGCTCTCACTATATATATATCTTGTTCAAATTTTCAATCATTAATAAAAACTTTTTATTCATCTACTCAAGTTCAAATACATTTTTTATACTTGTAGTAGTTGACACTTGATGTTAATACAGTTTTCTCAGATATTAATTCATTGATATTTGAATATTAAATTAATAAACAGTGACAAACAAAAATAACAGCCCCGCAGCATATATATAAAGGAAAATCGCTTGTGTCCCTGTAGTGCAATGGATTCTAATATTCTTCCCTGTAGTGCACGTTGGACTTCTACAAAGGTCGTGGGTTCGAGTTCCACCTGGGATGGTCTAATTTCTGAGAATGTGATTTCTTATTGTTATACTATTTTATATTGGAATAATTAAATTTAATTAATGATTGAATAGTAAAAAACAAGAATAATAGTCCAACCCTCTACATAGAGAGGAAAATGGAAAATTACAAGAAAAATCAATTTCAATTTTGCCATGTAATATTATGATTCTGCCATATGTATATACATATTTATATTAATTTTAACTATTTAATATAAAGAGTAACTAACATAACATTTTTCTTTGTTGACCTAAGTAGGAATTGACTTAATTTTTTTTTATTACAGTTTTCTATAGATGTTTCATTGAGCTGAAAATAGTTTTAAGCTCTTCCTTCGTTATTACATGATGCAGGAAAACAATTATATCCTGAATTAGTTGCTTTTTATTTCATGGGTACTTCATTCGTACAAAAGTTTTCAAACGATGCCACGAGTGTTCGATAGGATTGAGATCAGGACTGTTTCCTAGCCAGGACAATTATGATATTTAGTCAAAAAGTATTTACATCAAATTGTGATACCACCCCCCTATGGTGACCGTATCTTTGATTGTCAGCGTGAGCTAGAGGTGTAGGGTTTACAAAAGGAATAGACATTTTTGATTCTTAATATGACTTTATTAAGAATAGATCTTAAATGTCTAACAATTTAGATAAATTTAAATTAAGTGAGAATCTAGAATGAACGAACACACAGTGATAGTTAAACCGAATCACGTAATTTAGACCACTTTCTCTAAGTTATAATTATTTTCCGCCTACTCTTACTTCTAATAATATTACAAGTCCTAATATCAAACAATCAGTCCTACCTTAATCCAACTAAGATTCGATTTCTATATAGAGACGTCTGGGCACACGTGCAATGGTATGCACCTTGTATTACTGGTTAACTTTCCAGGTAACTTCACGAGTGGCTGTCAAATCACGATTGTATCTCTTCAAACATAACCTTCCCCAAATTGCCATCCTGCTTACTGAAACTTCTGTTCTTTTAAAAGCTATCTTATTTGCATTTCTTATTCACATTTCGCTTCTTGGGCTTTGGTTGGAAAAGAGTTGCCATTAATCCTGGCCACCAAAGAACCCAGAGGTTATGTTAAAGAAAAGAGACGCGTGAGCCCGTCACAATATATATATATATATATATATATTCAAATAATAAAATTTTCAGATACATTTTACTATTTTATTATTTTTCATGGAATACTGTGCTAACTTTTAACCAAAAACTTTTTTAGGGGTCTAAAAAGAGAAGAATTCTCACACAAGAAGAAATTTTGCATGTGATGCATAAATCAGATTAAACTTTGATCAGTATTTAGTAATCTATCGGATGATGACAATGCTGCGAACCACAAACATATTAATCACGCATACTGAAAGGAGAATCAAGTTTCAGATGAGACCGATGAAGAAAAGCCTGGAAATATTTGAAATGGAAAGACAATTTTGGATCGTCCTTTACCATCAAAGCCTCTTGAACCCATTTTTTTCATTGTTTTAACTGCTTCAAATTCTTGTTTTCTTTGCAAACAATATGCCACATCAAATAAAATTCCTCCAAAAATCAAAATGGATCGCTTAAAATTTAAGTTAGAGATAGTTGAAGTGCGTTAGGAGCATCTCAACCTATATTAATAAAAGTATTTTAACTGATGATATGAAGATAACAGTGTTGTGTGATTCTTCTCGCGCAAAAAGATCGAAGGGTTTCGATCCACCTGCTATACATGTCATGCCTTTTATCCTGGCCTTTCTAGGATAAAAAGACTTGACATGTATAACCATTTTCGATATGTTGATGACATTTCAAGGCCTCGCAAGTGCAGACTTGAAAACTACGAAAGTAGTTATTAAACATGTGAAAAATGTAAGGTATTTTTATGCTTATAAAAAAAAAAACATGTTTTAAAGATTTCTACAGGAAATAAATAATCAGTCAATAAAATAATTAATTTTGCATCAATAATTTCCTTATTTGTAACAATTTTAGTTGAATTAAGCGTATTTCTTCTATCAACTTAAAGCTTAAAAATGTAGAATTTCATAGCTGCCGATTTCGCAGAAAACGCCTAACCCACACGATCGTGTGGGTACCGTCTACGTTCCAGCGGGGGAAGCGGGAATTTTTTTTATTATCTTTCTCAGTGTCATTGGGGTAACTATAGTATTAATAACCAGAAGAATTTAATATTTAAAGATAACAATAATTCGGGTCTTAAACAGCTATTCTTAAATCAGACTGATCTAACTCACCATTTGGAATGCACATGACCGATAATCCCAAAAAATGTACAGCAGTTGATTCTGCTAGATAATGCCCAGCCAAGTAAATGAAACAATTTTTTTCTCGCGCTTTTAGCTAGATTAATTACTTATTTATTTTATATTCGTTTATTAATTAATATTCAATCAATATTGTTAACACTTTCTTTTTAATACATGCACATCACGTATATATAGATTTTCGCCTTATCACTTCTTGATGCATCGCTGTTTATATTGTAGTTAGTTCAAACGTACCTAAGTCACTATTTAACATTAAGAATTTATTTGTATTATGTACTGTTCACATATCTGTGACAACAATGTTTTTTAACTGAATGAAACAAGGACATAAATAGGTGCCATGTTAAAAAAATACGATGTGTTTTTGTTCTTTTTCTAACAGAAATTAATTTTAATTTCATTTAATTTTGTGCGCTGCGATGCTTTGTTATTCCTATATAACATAAAAAAATAAAGCATTCATATAATTTTGTAATCTATTATCAATGTAAACATGTATTTGTCCATTTCTTCTTTTTTTTTTTGTTAAACATTATATGATGGTCTTTTTATCTAAAAGCAATTATTTTTTCTACAGAGCATAAGGGTTTCCATGTTGCTTCATATTTAAAACTTTGTCTAAAATTTCATGTAATTTTTCTTTTTCCTTCTTTTACTTATTTATTTATTTAAAGAAGTGCATTTAGTCATTTTTTTATTTTATTCATTCAAAAATTAAACTATACGATAAATAATATTTTTTCTAAGATAAATAACTAAATTTTACGATGTTTACGTCTTATCTGCAACATGTAAATCTACTGCATTTATTATTTACGCGTAAGAAACTAAATTTCTCATCATTGAAACAAAGTTTTGCAACAAAATTGAAATAGCTATTTCGAATTAAATAAAAAATTTAATTTGTATTAAATATATCAATGTTACTTTAATGAATTTTATACGCTTTCAATCTAAAAATAACACAAAATTATTGAAAGTGTTTTCAGAACGAAATGACTTAGAGCTTGTTTTGGAAAAAATCCAATATATAAATTTATTCTTTTACTAACAAGATTTAATTAAAAAAAACTATAACTAATGTATAAGAGGAAAAACAATATTTCTAACGACAAGGTAACAAGTGGTTTGATTTCCTAAGTAAACAAAAAAGTAATCTTATTAGCATGCTATTTAAAAAACATATTTGCATGTACTTCGAATATAAACATGCCCTAACAATTCAGAAAAAAAATAAATAGTGGTCATTTGCCTTCTATTGTATATTTAATGCTGCAGCTTAAATAAAACAATTTACTTATTTTATTGTTAGTATCGTTTCAAGAAAAAGGATGTTATAATTAGTAAAGTTGCACAAAATACTCATGAGAGAGAGATGCTGAGATTGATTGATTGATTGAATATTGACTTCGCACTGTTCAGCAACACGAGGGCTTTTGGAGACGGACCACGTAATTTTGAATGATGCTGAGACATTGACGTAAACCGCAATTCCAGGCATTTGTTATTTTATAAAATCGCATCTAAATTTTGACTGTAAAACTAAGTTTTAAAGCTGAATCTCTTAAGAAATTAAATCAGTATGTGCTTATTATTTATACCTTTTTGAACAATAAAACGTAAATTAAAACGCAAATTCATTTTATGTGTCCATTATTCAGTTCTTACTATTAGTTCACACTCTCTATATATTTATTTATTTATCTTGGTGGAATTTTCAATCGTTAATAAAATACATTTTAAAGTGCTCAATTGAGCTGAAATTTTATATACATGATTATTTTGGACGACAATACAATAATTTAATTATAATTAAAAAAAACTAATTGATTAAAACTAATTATTTAAAGAATTACAAATACACACACAGCCACGTTGGCATCATTTTTGGTGACTTGTTTTAAAACTAGAAAAGGTTTTTTTTCTCACGTGCATTCAGTTGAACTGAAATTTTATATATACTATTGTTTTGGGTGACAATACGATACTTTAATGATAATTAATAAAAATTAATTACCACTTATATAATGTTGTGATTTTTTCTATGCATATACATACTTATATTAATTGTAACTATTTAATAAAAAGTAGCTAAAATAAAAATTTTCTTTGTTGATCTAAGTAGGAACTGACTTAAAATTTTTTTTTTATATTACTTGTTAAACAATAAAACGAAAATTACAGCAAATTCCTTTTATGTGTCCATTATTTATTAATTTCTTTCGTATATCCACCACGTGAAAAATTCTTTTTAAATAGCTTATAGCAGAAACTGAATTTCAATGAATTTAAAAAATTTATAATGGTGGAAGGAATGGATCTATACTTAAATGAAAATTTTAAAAAATTAGAAAAATACAAGAGGCGATCTTCCTTTATATCTAGAAATGCATAGGAATGATTCTGATATGAAGAAAAGATTAAAAGACAAAGTATATTAATATGTACTACTATATCTCAAATATCTACAATTATTTACTTAATCAAAGTGACAATTTAAACCAATTTAATTGCGTAGTAGTTTATTTCAATACCTAAATTAAAATGAAATATTCCTTCAAAAATATTTATGAGCAATTTTTTAAGAGTAACATGTGATATTTAATTCTAAAACACATGATTTCAAATTATTAATGGTCATTTAGATTATACGAGTAATTTATAGGGAGTTGGCACAGATAACTCATGCTATCCGATATATATATTTGATCTATAATTATACTAAGGTATGAGAAAAGGAATTTTCCTTGGTAATATTATTTTTTTAACAAATTTGTGCACAAGCAAAAATGTTTGACTTAGATATATCTTAAGCAGTTTTAAAAATATTGAGTGCTTTTTAAATGGAAAAAATATAAATATACTAAACATAACTCTCTGATTGAAAGCAAGGGCTGCGGTAGTCCAGAGGTCAAGGTATCGAATCATGGCAGGCATGTCATGAGTTCGAGCCCAGTAGCACTAAAGACCCGCCGTGTAGTGCAGCGATGTACATTAAATATGTCGAGAGCTGAAAGGTCCTCCAGTTGGTGTGGTGGTTAGGAGAGGAGGGTGCCAGCTCAGGTGTCGTCTACGTCATTTGACCATGGTTCAAAATTTCGTGGTCCGTCGCCGAAAGCCCTCGTGCAGCCGAACAGGCACTCACTCATTGTCTGATTGAAAGCAGGTTTGGATTGTGTTTGTTGCGTGAGTTCAATTGAATTATTAAGAATGAATTAATTTGGGAGTCTTTTTACATAAAATATTCATTAATTTCAAAATGAAAAGGATATCCATTATTATTTATTATTTTCCTCTTTTACCTTCATTTTTTTCATAATTAAATAATTTAATTGACATTTGATAATTTTTTACAACGTGTTACATATATTTAAATATTATTTTACTCTTGTAAACTTTAGATGTATCTAAAACAAAACTGTTTTTAATTATAATATTAAATGTTAATTATATAAAATACATTACAAGGGTTTTTTCTTTGTTTTTATCGGGAAAATAAACTTAAAAAACACAGTTTATAAAACATTCACTCAAATACACACAAAACACAAGATAACTACTACTTGTTTTGTCTTTTGTCAAAAACCAGTGTTTTTTTTTTTTGAAACATTGTAGCTTAGTTTACATAAATAATTATTTTTAAATGACATAATGTTATTACAAAGACGTAGTTGAATTATTAAAATGTAAAATTCAAAAAGATTTTTGTTCAAATAAAATTCATAAGGCTACTATTTTACAGAATTCAATAATTTATCAAATGAATCACATAGTACCTATTAAGATTGTTTGTATAAAAATTTATTGTGCTTACAATAATTGCAAAAATATATTAAAGGGAACAAATCTATTCAACTGTGTACATTTTTAACAATCTTAATCTGTAAACTATATTTTATTTGAAGTTAGAATTTATAAATAGTGTGTTAGTGATTTGAAAACTCTTAGAATAATCCAACTACATTTTTCTGTTAAACATTAAGAAAATCATTAATTTTGTCTGTTTTCTGTGTTTAAATAAGTCATTACATAACTTACCTATATTACAAAGGCATAATTGTTAAGATTCAATAAGTAATTTTTCTTTATATATATCCTCTTAAGCGGAAGTAAATAGCTAGAATAAACATTCGGTTTCCTTATTTTAAATTAAAGTTTGCGTTGAAAGTATATATTAGACTTAAGCTTTGAATTATATATTTCTAGCGATATTTCTCTGAATAAATAAGTTGTTTGAATTTTCTTTCAAACAATACCGTTATTTGATATATATAAATTTTCTCAGCTATCTTATTTTGTAATTACTGTTGATCCTTATTTTTTCTTTGTTGTTCTATTATTTGAGTTTACGTAATTTATATATTAAAGACAATGTGATATATTTGAAATATTTAATAATGACCTATATGTGTGTGTGAAGAAGTAGTAATTTATTTTTAAATGATTTTAATTTTAGGGTTCAGTAAAATAACTTAGAGTGTAAAATAAACTTATATATATATATATATATATATATTTATATATATAGAGAGAGAGAGAGAGAGAGAGAGAGAGGTTCTTAAATTAAAATTATGAAAAAAATTTTATTTATATTTTTTTTAAAAATATGAGTGTTAAATAAGATAACAATTAAAAAGTTTTGTTTTTAATTAACCAAATATCGCTACATAATTTTATTTTAGAAAGCATTCATCTTAAATAAGAATGTTTTAAAGCAAAATTTGACTGTTTAAATTTTTTCTTATTCTTTATGATGTAAACATGGTTGCATGCCTTTAGATATTTTCTTAAATACATTCTTCTTCTTATTATTATTTTGAAATTAGTTTAACTGTGAAGATAAATCAGTAACCATAAAAACTTACGTGATGAAAGGAAAGATAATCAGCCCTTTTTAAATCTAAGTAATTAAAATGCATTTAGAATAAAAAAAAAACTCTTGAGTATGAATTTAAAATGAAACCACTTGAAATTCAAAAAAGTAGGGAATTTTTTTTTATTCTTATTTTCTTTTTCCTTTCATAATTGAAAACGTTTACAAATTTCTGCTTGAGATATCCTATTGAGTCTGAGATATTAATTGGTGTTAAATGTAAGTGATAGGATAGTCATATACTCTAACCAACACATCAGAGAATAAAGGCAGACAAAAATGACAGATAATAGAAACAATTTTTAATGTGTTTATTTTCAGGTTAGTATGATATAGAAATTAATCATCGCTTACATCGATAAAGGTAACATTTCACATGATTCGTTTTTTCAAATAACCTAATAAAATTAACGAAGATGCAGTAAACGAAGAAGCAGTAATAGTTTTCATATTTTTATATCCAATTACGAAATTTCAATTAAAAAAATTCTGAAACAGCTTACATAAAAAGTCGATGTAAGCAAGAATTTTTATGACACGTAGATTGCTGTATTATATTGCATTGTATACACTGAGTTTTATCCATTTGCGATGCCATTACGTAATTCTGTTTGTAAACGCTTTGAGGGAGTTATGTGAGTTTAATTAAATTTTAGAAAATATAAGGCCAGAGTATTTAATTACAAAAACACCACACTGAGCGTGAGATCGAAATTCTCAAAACCTTACACTGAGGCATGTATAAAAACATTTTAATAAGTGTATCATTTTAACCGTTGTAAATGTTAATTAGAAAGGAATATGCCTCACCACACACAAAAACGCTGTCACATACGTGCTGCTAAATTATTTATAAACCTGTGTAGAAGACTCGTGCTTATATTTATGTAAAACCTTTACTTGTTTTTCTGTGTTTGTCTTGAAACTGCATCAATATATCCAACAAGAGTAAACAGTTGAATGTTTAAAAACACTTCGAAAAATATATTCAATAATGCCTTAATATAGGACAAACCTTCAAAAAATTATAAAAAGAATGATAAATGTTTTTAAAACATGGAAGTAGGAATTTAAATTGGAACTTCTCGAAATTGAATCGTATAAATTAAAATTTACTTATTTATTATTTCCTTAATAATTTAGTCTTTGAGCATAAAAGAGACAAAAATATAAAATTGGAAAAAGTAGTTTTAAAAAAGTAGTAGATCTTAAAATTCAGAAAGTTTTTAAACCCATTCTTGTAATTAAATGACTCCAATAAAAATTTTGTGAGCCCACAAACCAAATAAGAATTTTATTTTCTGCATTAATTTTCTAATACAGCATTTGCTTAATTTATTAGTCAATAATTTTGAAAAAAAAATGCGAGACATTAATTATCTCTGAAATACTATCAAAATTTAACTTCAGAGAAAGGAACCGTCAGTTTAATTACTAATTTAAATACCTATAATAATTAATTTAATATTTAGTCTTGAAGAGAAAAGCTGCAGAATCAACAACCATCATATCGGCTGGATGGCACAGTTTGTTTGGTACAGACCTTGTACGCCCAAATTTACGAGTTTGACCCCGGTTCAAATCAGTGATTTCCATGATGCAAAAAAATCGACAACGTTCCCGTCGTATGATTATGCACCATATTAAAGATCACAAGAGAGCCTATTTGGCCTAGGTACTCTCGGCAAAATCAGAGTCCTAGTACCATCTCACATCATTCGAGCTCAGGTGCCTCACTCTGTGGTGGAAACTGGGCGTCAAAATTACTTTGCGGTGATTGGTATCTATCTATTAGGTGACGGACTAAAAAGTGATACCAGCTCCCGGGGAATGTACTAGGTCATCAATGATAAATACCAATCCACAGCCATATTGGGGAAAAAAAAAGAACAATCTCTTCATAAATAGACTCGCTTGATGCTTTTACTTGAATGCCTGTAGCTTCAATTATTTTATCACTAACACTTTAGCTTTAGGAAGACAATAATTGCCACACACACACAGCCTCTTTTTTTTTACTTCCCTCTTCACTTGAATTTATATAGCAACTCTAAAAAAACATAAATTACAGTTCTTTAAGTGAAAGTGGTTTCATAATCATACAACAGTTAAAAGGAATTTTTCCCTATAGGATTAGTAAGGGTCGCGAATAGAACCCGAAGCACCCTACTTGTTAAAAACTTGTTGAATATTCGTTAAAAATATTGTATTAGAGTAAAGGTGAATTTACATTATGTAAAATACTTTATAATACACATTTATAAGCAATGTATAAAACATTTCCTCACATGAACAATACAAGATAAATCGGAACTTAATATATTTTCATGAAGGGAATGAAGGGTCAATAAAAATTTCAGATTTAATTGATAAACAGATTGGTTTTCAAAGTACAGTTAAAATATCCGATACCAATTTCATATTTATTTTCTTTTACTATAACTTTTTTAGTATTCAAGCAGAATATCTTTATGTGAAACTCTTGGTTTTTTTGTAGAATCGTTAAAAGTAACAAGTTGTTTGAGTCGAGCAGAATTATTTCATATTTTGGATAGAGGATATTTAAAACATATTGATTCCCAACTTATTTAAAAATTTAGTGTCGCCACAAATAAAGAACGCTAAAAGGAGCGCATGGTTCAATCAGCCAAAGTCTGTAAGGGTTAGTTGTGCTTCTGAATATATATATATATAGTCTATATATATATATATATAGTCATACATTCTAACAATAATTTTATTTTTTCAATTAATATATATTTTAAAGAAAGGAAATAGCTATTTTTATTTATGTGTCTTTTATAGAAATTAATCATTTTTATCACACACACATATAAATTAAATGTAATTATAGGAATTATTATGTACAATATATATTTCTTCAGTAAAAGAAATGTGATAGATAATAACGAGAAAATAATAGTGATTATCTTTAAATTATTTAAAGCATTAAAAAATATTTCTTTTAATGTTTAAAATCAGAAAGTTTTAATTAATTTTTGAGTGAAGAAATTATACTTTTTTCATGTTTTGTGAATCTCTAAATTTGTTTTTATATTTGTTAAACTGTGTTAGTTTTATTCATTTTTTTAAAAAAATTTGCGGTGCAACTGGAAATTTAAGTCTAGTCACCATGAAAATATTTTGAAATTTGAGGTTGGAAATTTTATACACTGAAAAGCTTTATTTTCTGCTTTTCCTGTATCTATAAAATTGTGAATACTTTGAAAATATAAAAAACAAAAATTTATTTTACTAAATTAAATTAAAATGTACATTTGTTTTCTTTCACAAATTTAAATTAATATGCATATTTTATTACTACACAGGGACGGTTTAATTTAACTAATACATAAGAATTTTCAAATGCAACCGGAAACATTTTTTAAAAATTTCAAATTATGATGTATTAAAAATTTACTGCGGGAAGTTTCCTTTAGTGCTAGGATTATTTCTGTACTGACTCTCCAGTTTTTGAGAAAATATCAGAACCTAATAATTTGTGAGATAATTTCACCCTAGCTATTAATAAATGCAATGCATAAAATTATGAAAATGATGAAATTTTGATTTGACGAATATATAAGAATGTTAATTCAGCTTATTTGAACTTCTAATATCTCAGCCAACTATCTACTTAACTTAAGCGTAAACCGCTCTAACTATACATAATTATATAATTCAGTTAACACTTAAAAATTAAAAGTTACATATTATTGTGTTCTTTGCTTTAATACTAAATATAAATGTAAAATTCTGTATCTTATATGAAATAGAAAAACTTTACGCAAATGACTTTTTTTACAATAAGAAGGGAAAAGTTAAGAAATTGTAATATGCATGCATATTACGCGATGGGCTGAAAACCTAAATTATTTCTATTTAGATAATAATTCTACAACGTATATTTCTTTGTTTTCGTTGTGCATTTGGAAACCTTAACAGCTTTATGTTACTTATACTGATGTATCTGCTTCAACAACAATGAATTTTATGTTTTTAAAGAGATAACCAAAATTACTTTACTAAAATATGCATAAATAAATTTGCACCTTATTCGAAATTTAATATCTACAACAGGGATGGTAATTATATAACACGCCAAAAAATTTGAAATAATAATAAATCTAAATTTTAAAAAAATGTGCCCCACGTAGATATTACTAATGCCTTGTGAAAAGTATGAATAGATTTTTCAACTTTAATGACGGAGTGCAATTGCTCTAAAACAGTATTTCTTAAAGTAGGAGTCACGTGACTTAACTTTAAAACATTCATTCGTCAAAAATTTTGGGATTTTTTATATATCTTTTTGCATGCAATAACTTGTTCATCATTAACAATAACAATAATTTAATTTTTAATTTAGATTCTAATTGGAGAAAGCCAATAGAAGATTGAATTGTTTATTTAGATTCTTATTGAGCATCGATTAAATCTACGGAATATTGAGGAAGTACTTCGTCTGTAGGTGCCGACTGTTATTCCAAGATTCAATAACATAATTAAAAACAATCAAATACATCTTTTCCATTGATACTTAAAACTTTCATATACCATTGTTAATAATAGGTGATTGTTACGTCATCAGCGCACTGTAGTGCCATCTGTAAAAAATTTGTAAAAGTAGAGAGAGTCGAGCTGTACCCCGACAAAAGCGAGTGCACGAATAAAGTAGGCTTAGCGTTACGAAAGTCTGATTTTTTATTCTACCAGTTTACAGTCCACTCAATTATTGACGAAACAGTGATGATCTCAGAAATAAACGAACTCAAAATGACTGCACTTAATAAGCAGATAATACGTATAATTTACAGTGTAATTCAGTTATATAACTGGTTTTTATCTTGTTATTTAAAATTTCTGTATCGTTATATTCCAAGTAAAATTTATTGCGGATGTTTATTACAACAAAACAATAATATGCTACAAATAAAACACATATAGAAGTACCCAAGTGTGTGCAAGCTTTGCGCAATGTGATTAAGGTCGCACAGAAATTCTGTATAAAAAATGAGGTCACTATCCCGAAAAGTTCTAGAGCCCCTGATCTAAAGAAAAAACTGTGGTTAAATTGAACGATCACTCATCATTTAGATCAAGATGATGTTATTGTTCAACAAGGTTGCAAGAATGGGATGCCAGGTGAGACGATTCACCGATCAATGGAATACCTATATAATCCCACTTATTAATTCTATAAAAAGGTAGCTAGGGGAGAACATATAATTCAGCAAGTTTTTGTTTCGAAAATGGTCAACGAAAAATTTATGTTAAAAACAAGGCTAATAACGAGATAAAACCAAATCACAGATCGCTTTTAAGCAAATATTTCGAGCTAATCTTCACACGTCATCATCATGCTGAACAGTTTCTTAGTACGTTATTGACGTGTCTTCCACTGATAAACAACATCCGTTCTGAGGGTCAATAAAGTAGCAAGCAACCGACTGCAAGGACAGAGCGATTGTTCACTAATGCAACCTTATAAAGGATCCTACAGATAGCTGGCTGTAATAATCCTCTACAGGCAACTCAGCGGGTGAGGAATGTGATCATGGAGACCATTGTGACGACTGTTCCTCATCGTTGTTCATAGCCAGATGCGTTTACAGTGGTGCCGGGCAGATTCGATATGAAACTTTATAGTGTAGAATAGTTTCATAGATGAGTCCTGGAGACGTGGACAACTACAGCAGCTATTCCCTGCTTGTCACACAGCGCAACAACTAGAAATTATGGTATGTAGTACCATTTCATTTGATAAAATAATCCCTATGGTTGTTCTTCATGATTATCTATCAGCAAGCCAGCATGTTGACAAGATCCTACTCCTTGTAAAGTCATCCTTTCTTTTTAGGCCTCCGGTGTTTACATTTCAGCTGTAATGCTAATCGTATTCAATAAGACTTTCGAATTCTTATTTTCAAGCATTTACAAAAATTTCCTAGCATGAAAGTCAGATCCTTCTTAACAGAACATGTTTAGTCTCTGATTAGCCAGCGTATACGAATGTCTCTGGATCGTGCCGATTTAACTCGCGAATTATGAAGTGTCTGGCAAACAAACTCACTGAAAAACCGCCAAAAACTCTATGAATCAATTAAAAGAGAAGAATTATACTCTGAATCAGGTTCAGTGTTGTGCCAACGCAATGTGAATTTCTTTTTTTTTTGATTTTATAGTTGTATTTCCTGAACAAGCATTTAATTCTTACGTTACTGTTTATTTTTAATACATGTACAGAATATGTACCGAATTTCGTTCAATTCAGATAACTCGTTCTTTGGGATGTGTCACTTTTTATCTTTTTACTGTTTATATCTATAATATACTTTAAACTTGATTGATATCAATTTTGTACTAAAATCTTAGTAAATAATGAATTTAAAATTAAAAAAGGTTTAGCGAAAAATAAAGTAAAACAACAAAATAATATTACAAGTTATGTGTTTGAAGGGAAATAAATCTTAACTATGAATTATTAAGGAATGTATATTCATTTATGAGTACAAATCTCTTTAAGAATAATTATGTATACGATGCCAAATAAATAACGTATTCATCTTCCATCACTATCTTTAATTTCGGGCTTGCGCGGATGTTACATTTATTTTTTATACTATAAATTTTCAAAAATATTTTTCTTCAAATATCTGAGTGAATACAAAAAACAAAAAGTCTCAATCCTCCATTAGTGTTTCATAAATTTCTTTCTTTCCGAAGTATTTCTCAAAAATTAATTTCAAAAGTACAATTTTGATCTATATTCTAATATTTGTAACATTGCTAATAGACAAATTTTAAAATGTAATTCACTAAATTACATTTTCCATGTTATTTAACGTAGAAGAACGTTCTTAAGAACATATTCTCATTAACATCATTCAATATAATTGTATATGTTTGTTATGGTGATACATGTAAATAATAGCTTCAATTAAAAAATAGTATGTTTCATTTTCATTCATGTTAAATTTCTTTCAGAGAATGATATTAATTAAAAATTATAAGACCTTTACCGCAAATTGCACGCAACACCATTCTTTTTCCAACAATGTATTGCAAACTTTGAACTTTAAGGTATCCGACTACGTTCGGAACCGCGATTTTAAAAAAAGCGCATAAACGGATAATTGTCATGATATTTAGTGTCACTTAGATTAGAATACATGTATAAAATGGTTTTAAGGACATTTTTTGACAAAAAAAATTATTTAAATACAATATTTTGGCAAAGAATTAACTTAGAATAATCTTTTTTCCAAATGTTCTCCTTTGAGGAAAAATGCTTCTATTATAACAATATTTTGCCTGTATATAGCTCAGACCTCTCTACAGAGGCTCAACTAGAATGTTTGAAAAATTCACAATATTTTCAGAGTTTTCACCAATTTAAATAATTATTGGCGTTTTTTTCTTAAAATTGCTCCCCTCTGTTGTCATAAAATATGGATAAACCTACTTCTAAGTTATATATTTTAAAAATTCTAGTTGAGCCTCTGTACAGAGATCTGAGCTATATACAGGCAAAATATTGTTATAATAGAAGCATTTTTCACAAAAGGAGAACATTTGAAAAAAAATTGTTCTAAGCTAATTTTTTGCCGAAGTATTGTATTTAAATAATTTTTTTTGTCAAAATATCCTTAAAATAATTTTATACTTGTCTTCTAATCTAAGTGACACTAAATATCATGAAAATTATCCATGTATGCGCTTTTTTAAAATCACGGTTCCGAACGTAGTCGGATACCTTAATTAGTTTTTTCTTCTATTGTAAAAGAATTTTTTTGCTCTTTAGGTTGGCGTGTATCACTTTATCTTCCATTTTGAATTCAATCTAACTTGTCATCACTCTTTTATCAAATTAAATTAATTCTGCTCTGTAATTACTTGCTTCAGATTGAATGTAATTACTTTCTAGCGAATAAACAAGAAGTTAAAAACGTTGTTCTTATATAATAACTGAAAATCATAAAAAATTAACTTAATAAAATAAATTTTATTGTTAAAACTCATAATGAAATTATAATTAGAGAGTTTTTAGCTACCTAAACATTTTATAGGATTAATTTTATCTTAAAAAACGAATTAAAAATTAAGTTTTTATGCATTAATTGTTTTGTACATTTTTTTAATAATCCTAATATTTGTTAAGTGTAGTATTCTTAGAGTAAGTCTATAAAAATAATTGAATGCGATAGTATAATACTAATTAATTGTAGTATGTAGAGTATATAATTACATGTACACTATATGATTAATACTTATTATTCATCATCCCATTTAGTAGCAATATGTAGTATATCTAAAACTTATAAATAATAAAAAAAAGGAAGCAATTTAAAACTTTCACTATTTATGTCGTCTCCAAGTATGTTTGGAAAGAATGATACAACTATTATAATGGAATTTTTATAAAATATTTTCAGTGTATATTAGTAGCAAAGAGCAAAACAAAATTAATCTAATACAAGAAAACAAATTTAAAAACAATTAGAAAGCAATGTGTTGTGCCTAATAATCTACCATAAAAATATTTTTTATGAAACGTATACCGGAAATAAATGTAAGAGATTTAGTTAGGTGATACTTTAATATTATATCACATATTTTTTGGAAACATGAATCAGCTTATTTTTGGTTATAATTGTTTAGTTGTAAATAAATGTTTCTCTCTTTCTCTTTCTCTTTTTTTAAAAATAAGTGTGTCTAAATGATTTATAAATTTATAGCACTATTATTCTACGTTTTATAGTTTATAATTTCTTAATTTTCCTTCCTTGTATAAAACGTTAAAAGTTTAGCAAAAGACTTAAAGTAAAAAATAAATTTGAATCATCTAATTTAATATCAACTGCTAAAAATGAATGCTTAGAAAACTATAAATGTTGATAATAACTTAATAATAAATAGTAATAATTGTTAATAATAATTTAATAATAAATAGAAATAATTGTTATTAATAATTTAATAATAAATAGTAATAAATGTTAATAATTAGTAATAAATAATTTAATAATAAATAGTAATAAATGTTAATAATTAGTAATAAATAATTTAATAATAAATAGTAATAAATGTTAATAATTAGTAATAAACAATTTAATAATAATTAATAATAAATGTTAATAACAATAATAAATAATTATAATAAATGTTAAAAATAAGTTTAAAAAATAATGAATGTTAAGAACATTATTCAAGAAAAAAAATATTTATTTGTTACAGACTAGGCAGGAAAAGGCAGACTAGATCGGCCACATTCCGGATACGGTCAACTTAAGGTATCCGACTACGTTCGGAACCGTGATTTTGCAAAAACGTATAAATGGATAATATTTATGATATTTAGTGTCACTTAGATTAGAAAATGTATAATAAAATTGTTTTAAGAATAGTATTACAGTAAAAAATTATTTAAGTACAATATTTTGTTAAAAATTGAACATAGAATGACCCATTTTCAAAATATTCTCCTTTTGTGAAAAATGCTTCTATTATAATAATATTTTGCCTGTAAATACCTTAGACCTATGTACAGAGACTCAACTATAATTTTTGAAATATATAATTTAGAAGTGGGTTTATCCATGTTTTACGACAACAGAGGGGAGAAATTATAAGAAAAAAACGTCGATTAGTATTTCAATCGGTTGTAACTCTGAAAATAATGTGCATTTTTCAAAAATCATAATTAAGCCTCTGTACAGAGGTCTGAGCTATATACAGGCAAAATATTTTTATATAATAGAAGCATTTTTCACAAAAGGAGAACATATTGAAAAAAGATTATTCTAAGTTAATTTTTTGCCGAAGTATTGTATTTAAATATTTTTTTTTGTCAAAATGTCCTTAAAACAATTTTATACATATATTCTAATCTAAGTGACACTAAATATCATGAAAATTATCCATTTATGCGCTTTTTTAAAATCACGGTTCTGAACTTAGTCGGATATCTTAAAAGGTCTATTTGGCATGCCGAATATTTTAAAACTATATAATGAATAAATTTTCATTTTTAATGTTTAAAATTATAAAAAATTGTAGACTTTTGGCGTGTAAGAAGATTCTCAAAGCAATGTGATTATTTTTGCATACAAAATTACAGTTCGAGAGTTCATACAGTCACTGATTAAAAACTTGTGCATATGCAAAATACGGAACGCGTTTCTGTGCACGATTATTAAAATATTCTTGTTATATATATTCAAAATACAAACAAAAATTGGAGAATCCCCAAAAGTAGTGGTACATTTTCATTTTTTTTATCGTATTGGTATTACAGAACTTTCAAAAGGTACATCTTAAAAATATTTTTATTGCGTTTTATAATGAGTTATACTGACGTTCCAAAAGTGCATCCTCTTTTGTTCCTTTCTTTAAAAAAGTGTGCCCACCACTTATGCAGTGTTGCCAGATCGTGTGATTTTTCGCGAATTTTGCTACTTTTTAAAACTTTTCGCTACTTTTTTTATCCTATTGCTACTTCGCGATTTTTATGTTACTTCACTTGAAGATCCCGCTACTTTGTGCTACTTTCAACCATATATAAAAGTATTAGAACAAGTTTCGAAAAAATTGCAAAATAATAATAATAATAATAATAATAATAATAATAATAATAATGACTTTAGTCTCTAAAGAAAACATGAAGTTGCAGTATGTTTTACCACTCCGAAACAACACGAAACACTGTAATTTCTCCCCCTCGCCACCACCAAGTATAAGAGACTATCTATGCGGGACTCTCCTATTTTGCCACTCTTTTTCCACTGCAAGTGGTAGAAAAAAAAGGAAATGATGGGATTCTTTCTAATCCCGATAGAATCATGAAAATGAAACACGTAATATTCTTAAAAAATAGGCTTGGAGAGAATTTCTACAAAAATATTAAACTGGAAAAGTAATTGTGAAAGGACAAATTCTTATAGAACTAAGTATATTGTATAATTATCATCAATGGTACTGCACACATTGAATTAAAGAATTAAAATCTATTTTTGTAATTAACTTACACTGCATCATTGAACTTACAAAAAATTGCCTACAATGACAAAAGTAAACACTCGTCATCTAGAGAGATTATGTGATAAAAATCTGATTAAATCCCTTTTGAAAGATTTTACCTAGATTCAATGGCTTGGACTACCTCGCATTGCGGGTGGCCCAGGGATTCTAGGGGCTCAAAGCCTGACTGACGCCAAATACATATTAGGGCTTGGGGTTCTAAAACTGACTTTGCAAGGGGCCCTAATATTCTCCGTTGCGCCACACTGTCTCTTTTTCCAATCAACTGCTTCTCTTACTATCCCTTTACTTAAATTAATACAAGGATAGAATTAAATATTGTTGAATTACAGCTGCCAATTTTAGCAGAATTTGAGTCTATTAATTTGCTCTTTCAAAGTGATCATGTTGATCATTGCAAATTCCTGAATGCATTTTTGAATCCATTTTTAAGAGATTTAGCTATTTTTGCTTTAAAGCCTTACAACCTACCATTAAGTAATGCCACTATAGAAAGGGCATTTTCCAGAGTGACGTCAAAAAAGACAAAATTAAGGAATCGAATGTGCTTCGAACTGTCTGAGTCGTTCTCAGAATCAAAATCTCTGTGGAAGAATGAGGGACTTGCTGCGTTGATTTCATTCCATCACCACAAATGCTTCAATACAATTCAGAAATTTGTAAAAAAAGCACAGCAGATCACGATATTTAGCAGGAAGAATTTGAATGTATTTTAAACGAATTAAATAATTTAAGCATTTTAACGTAGTTTTACAAAATTAAAAAAATTATATTTATTAATTTCAAGAGAAAATCGATTCGCTACTTTTTGCTACTTCTTTTCCCTCTTCGTGCTACTTTGCTGCATTAGTTTCTGGCAACTCTGCATTTATGTACATCCTAGATATCTGATTTCATTTTTTATTCATTGAAAAGGAAAATGTATCTTCCTTTTAATCTTAAGGTAATTTTATCATATATTCTGAAGGAACCTTTGAAGTATATATCTTTTTAAATATTCTCAAAAAAAAATACTGTTTATATATATGGGGATTTATTAAAATAATTCATAAGGAAGTTTGTGTGTGTGTGTGTACCAAATTATCACTTAAGCCAATGAGATATGGTAATGGTGCTACAACTTCGCGGTTTTTAATAATGTACTATAAATTTTTATATACAATATCGGTTGATCAATATATTTGTTGATCTAATATATTTTTTTTATTTACAATATATGGTGGTCGCGCCAGCTAAGGAAGTTGTGAAAAAGCATGGAAGAGAGAAAAAAAAAGAGTAGAAAGGCGAGTCATTTGCAGCAAGGAATTATACTAATGAAATGTATGTTCAACAACTGTTAAAAGAGGGGAAAATCTACGCTATTCACACGAAATCTTCGTAAGCGTACTGCCGTGCTTTAAGTGTGCTACGGATGAAAATCAAAGCAACAATTAGCTAAGAAAATGAGTGTCCTATATTATAACTCGTAATTTTTGGGTTATCTTGTGCATGGCAGACATTGTATAATACCTTGGCAGTTCTCGACACGTCTTTGCTAATCATCAGGGCTCAATTTGAAGGGGAACTTATCACTGAAAATGATTGTAATTTTAAGTTTTATTAAAATTTTTAGTCAAATGTGCCCGGAATCACTTCAAATGCGTCGGGCGATATGCAATGGTAATAAGAAATCACTGTAAGGCTTTTCCGGTCCACTCACTCAGTAGCTGTTTGATAAGTAAGTAAGGAAGGTTGTGAATGCCAATTGGATGATGACTTTATTCTCGCGTTTTGCGTCACAGTTGATTAACCTCCAACTGCTTAACGATATGTTCTACCATGGCTTAACCCAGTGTTTCTCAAACTGTGGGGCGCGCCCCCCTGGGGGGGCGTGATAACCCTTCAAGGGGGGCGCGAGCATATCGAAAATAAAAGGTTAAAAAAATTTACTGGAATGAAAAAAAAAATACTTTCTGATATAATAAAAAATACAGATTTACATTGATATGATTTATATATATCATCTGGTGAAAAAAGGTCATCAAAAATAAAAGACTCTACTTTGAACGCTCATTAGCTATCTTTGATCCTATAGCTAAATAAAAAAAAATATTTTGTTTGCTTTGCGGTAATCCTACGATGAGGGATTTTTTATTACGTTTCTTTTAACTTAAAATATTACTTTTGCTGCCTTTCGAACTTACTGTTATGGTTACCTGCATCCCTTTCTTTTAGGGAAGTTGTAAATTATATAATTCTGTTGCGCTTTTTTTTCACAATGTGAAAGAGTTTTTTGATACATGGATAAGCATATTGAGCACTTTGAAGGATTAATTGGCCAAGATTTATTTTTTATGAGTCTACTGAAACATATAATACAAAAATCGTTAATTCTGGGAAAACTGTTTATTTGTTACCAATGACCTTGACAGAGAATCCTCTAATATGACAGTCTTAATGGGAGCTA
>BMAV01022495.1:62071-72758 GCA_019973955.1 Trichonephila inaurata madagascariensis
TATTAGTATTAAGTCCTAAGAAACATTTATAATGTTTAAATATGCTATTTTGTTGAAAAGTTCTCCGAGCGTGTTCGGATACCTTAAGGTACAATCTACTGTGCATTTAACTGAGTTGTTGCTCTCAATGTACAACATTTTAGAGTGCGTAAGTACTAAAGAGTGGTATCCAGTCGTCTTCCATACCAATTCGATTGGCAAAAAGTCTGGCAACCTTGTGAGCTAAGGAAGAGTAGCTACAGTATGAAGAAAAATGCATTCTTTGATATCTTTCAGACAGGTTGAATCATTAGGTTGGAAAGATTTTAACTAATGTTTCGATAGGAAAGGAAAGATTATCAGTTGGAAAGGAAATATTATCAAAAAAGCGTCAAGAGAAAAAACTTATTCATGCTGTAGGATAAGCGTAGGCAATTGTTTTGGCTCCAGGACGACATTAGGGAAGATGAGGATACAACACGACAGCATCTTTTTAAAATGATTCCATTCATCAGTTAACTTTGCATCTCAGAAAAAGTATAAATTTTACCATAAAAATAAATAAATATGAGTTAAATAAAATAGTGGCAGTTTTAATCATTTTTTGCCAGAACATTTTACTTTAGAATCAGTTCAATGAGACAAATGTACCTACCACACTTTTCTAGAGTTGTTTTTTTTTAAGTGAGATTTCTTCCTGAAAATATCTCAACCTGCATATTAATGTCAGCTAATTTGCCTCAATTTTTAATCCTGTTATCTTCATGCAAGAGGAGCATTATTCATAAATATATGTTGATACAAATATAGAGAGCATTTTCTGCCTATTTAGATTTCTGACTGTCTTCGTGAGGTGCAAAAAACTCTTTTGTTGCACGCGGACTGCTGTTTCCCCACCCCTGTTCAAATATTTAGAGCATAGATTTCGAAAATTAATTTCCTACATACTTTCTGTAACACAAAATATTTACGGCGAATTCCTTCCTTTTCTTTCTCGTTATAGTAATTTTTTCTATTAGCCGTTTAGTACCTTTATTGTAGAGACTGACGTGTGATAAACGTTTTTATAGTTTGATGCATGAAATCTTTTTGTGCATGTGTGTGTTTCTTGAAAACAGAATAAATATTTATTCTTTTTGTCAGCATGCATTTTAATCAATTGTTTTTGTAGCATAAGAAGTTTAATTGCATCACCTTGTGACGGGGCGTTATCGGATTATCTTACTAATCCTCTTGGGGAATTTTTGGGGCCAGAATGGCATTATTTCAATCCAATCCTCTCAAGAGGAAACCGCGATATGCAGATTATATAGTTAATAGATATATATTGGAGCTTTAGCATTCGTGTGTTAGTAGAATGGAAGTCGGATAGTAGTAGAATAGAGAATACTAGTAGATAAATAGTAGAAGAATAGAATAGAAGAAAGACAGAAAGCTGAGATATTGGTAAGATATTAGTTATAGAAGTGTTATAGAACGGACTTTAGTGTGTTAAGGAATCTAAGGCGGATAAGGATTCTTAGGATAGCTTTTCATTAAGATAGTGATTATGATTCCCGGCGCTATTTACTTAGAATTTCTAATTGCGTTGTGTGTATGACTCCTGATTATATCCCTCTAGTAAGACATGTGTTGCGTTGATCAATATATATTTAGGCATAGTAATTTAGATTTATTATGGAGAATTTGGGTGATAAATCATTTATTCCTACAAATCTAGGTTGCGTAGATGAAGAGATGATACCCCAGGGCCAGGGGTATCACAACCTGAGAAAATTTGCTTTATTAAGAACATTGTTAAGAATTAGATTAATAGGATACTGAACAAAGCCATTTTCAAATACTCAGTAATGTTTTGTCGACACTCCTTTTTAAATTCAGATGTGATGGGGTACGACAATTCGCCGCAAGATTTACAAAATAATAGCCTTACTTCAGCGCTTCTCAAACTAAATACTTACGACCCATCAATTAACCATAATTTTCATCACGCCCTCCTTCAGACTAATAACAATGTATTGAATTCAAAAACTTTGACGCTAAAGCTACAATACTACACAACGACTTCTTCTTAAGTACTACCAGCATATATAAAAGTCTTGCTCAGCGAAAGCATTAATTACCTCGGACGTATATATACGTTTTTGGAATACAATAAAAGAGCCTTGACAGTGTTTGCGAAGGATTCATCTATTCAAGGTATCCGACTACGTTCGGAACCGGGATTTTGAAAAAGCGCATATATATAAATGGATAATATTTATATTTAGTGTCACTTAGATAAGAAAATGTATATAAAATTGTTTTAAGAATAGTATTACAATAAAAAATTATTTAAGTACAATATTTTGACAAAAAATGGACATATAATGACCCATTTTCAAAATATTCTCCTTTTGTGAAAAATCCTTCTATTACAATAATATTTCGCCTGTATGTAGCTCAGACATCTGTACAGAGGCTCAACTAGAAGTTTTGAAATATTTAAATTAGAAGTGGGTTTATCCGTGTTTTACGAAAACAGAAGGGAGAAATTTTAAGAAAATACGCCGATAATTATTTCAAATGGTTGTAACTCTGAAAATAATTTGAATTTTTCAAAAATCATAGTTGAGCCTCTGTACAGAGGTCTGAGCTATATACAGGCAAAATATTAATACAACAGAAACATTTTTTACAAAAGGAAAATATTTGGAAAAAAGGTTATTCTAAGTTAATTTTTTGCCCAAATATTGAATTTAAATAATTTTTTTATCATAATGTCCTTAAAACAATTTTATACATGTATTCTAATCTAAGTGACACTAAATATCATAAATATTATCCATTTACACGCTTTTGCAAAATCACGGTTCCGAACGTAGTCGGATACCTTAAGAGGATTTCCTTATTTATTCCTGTTCTTCCCTTTCCCCCAATACATCACATACGTTCGCCTATGTGGAAAACAGTGGCATTGGGGAGCGAATTGAGTAACTGTTAATCTGCAGTTAGGGGATTAATAATAAACCATTAGAATTATCAAGATAAGTGTTAGTTTTTCATATAATTTTATATATGACAAGCGCAAGGGGGCACTGGTTATTATTAAACTTGTTCTTATCTTAGTATTGTTAAATTAATTATAAGACACATTGTGCAGTACAGATGCATTTATAAGTGTATTATATCAGTACAAATGTTAATTTTATATTTTATTATATTAGAATGCCTTTTGTTTGTTTACTTTTAGTAAAGTAATAATTTTTTAAAAAAAATACTATTTTGTTTTCGAATTTTCAATATGCTCGCGCTCTCCTTGTAAAGATATCATGCCCGCTTAGCAGAGCGTGTCCCACATCTTGAGAAACACTGTGTTGAAGGGTATTGCAAAATAAATAAATAAAAAAACATATTTAAAAAAGAAGTTTATTAGAAGACATTTTATTTTCATAAATATGTATACATGCATTAAACAAAAACATTCACAAGAATTTAATACACAATTCTCAAGTTTTTTTGAAAAAAAATACAGCAACCAATTTTTGAGATTTTAGAAAACTGATTTAGCATCAAATTGTCAAAAAAGGTTCGATGTCGTCCATTTTGTTATTCATTTCTCCATGGAAATGCGCGTTTAAATAACTGCGCATTCCTTTCATGATTTGATTTTGTTCTATCTCAGAAGGTAAATATTTTCTTGTGTGAAGCGATTTTCGTTTCATGTTAAGTCAATAAAAAAATAAACAATTGCGTGAAAATACATAGTAATTTGTTGGGACCGTTGTATTATTTAGTGTTAATCGATATTTCGTACTAAGGTTTTTCACGTTAAGGTTTTTCACTGCATATATATACGCCCAGAGCTGTTATAATTAAAAATTCTTTATTTAGTAGGCTGTGGATTCTAATAGATAGAAAGGCATACAATTGGAACAATTTATTTTAGGTAATTCGCGAAAGATTTAACAATCGATATTTATTAAATGACAAAGAAATGGTGAAAAACTCGTCGATATGTGGCGCTGCATGGCGTTGTATAGGTCATAAAGGTATAGAATTTGGACAGCAGACACTGCCGGGATGGCCGAACTGTGACGTAGAAGTAGGCAGGCCCATACCCAAATGAAACTGCAAACATTCAGCTTTTACAGACAATTAACATACAGGTGATTGAAAAAGTGGGGGGAAATGTCATGCACTCTTGAGAGAAAAAGAGAGATTTAATAAATAAATAAATATATAATGTGACTTCTTGATACTTAACACTAATTCAATGCGTTTTGGATTAGCAAAGCATTTTGACAACGCATGTAAGCAACATGCCTGATAAAAATGATACTTAACAGTATACATTCCGTATGCTGTGGCCTCATGTTAACTCTAAAGCACCAAGCTTTCCTAGTGAACCTTTTTCGCTAGCGTAAATAGAACGTCCGTGCTTAATTAAGAGTATTTCATCGGCTGAAATGATACAGTGTGGGTCAATGACACGCACATCTCTACTAAACATGTTAAAAAAGTTTGAGAGTAATTGGCAGTTGTGAGCTATTTATCATGCGAAGAACTATTAATACGCTCAAGACATTGTTAAATGTAAATTGCATTTGTTCGAGGATACACAGGCGTTCTTGGAAATGAGCGGGACAATCGGCTTGCAAAGGCTGCAACCAAGCGCAAACTTGACATTGCCGTTAATATATTTAAATCATTTTACAAGAATATCATGAAAGAAAGAATGGTGAAGTCTTGGAAAGAAGAATATCTCATTCCAAATAAAGGGAGCTTAACAAAGAAATTTTTTCCATTCATCTATAAGAGACTATCACGCTATCATTTTTATACCAAACTAACCCAATTTCTCACTGCTCATGGTAACTTTAATAGCTACTTGAACAAATTTAATTTAGTTCCGTAATCTTCCTCTGATTAAGCTATTGGTGGCGAGTAAAATGTAGAACATATGCCTCTTTTCTGTTCCAAGTATGTTAGAGAGAGAAATATCCTAAGATTGGCTTTCAAAAGACTTAATATAAATTGCCCTCCGAATTTTTACCAACATATTTCCACCAAAAGTGCTGTTAAAAAGTTCTGTGAATTTCTTCTAAATATTTCTAATCTAAAGATTTTTTCCCTTCTTTTTCCTTTGTAATATGTGATTAATACATACTTATCTGAGTCCCATGCGAAACTTATAATTATTTTCAATAAAAAAAATGTAGAAATTCGATGGCTATTATGTAAAATCTTAAACCATTTTTATAAAATTAAAAATTAAATTAGAATCTTTTTAAATGACTGTAGACATAAGTGTGTTCAAATTTTAAATGATGAAATAAGTTTACAGCTCATACAAATTTACAGTTTTAAATGAATTTAACAAAATCTTTCAATATTTTAATGTAAATATTACTAAATCGAGCTACAAAGTCAATACTTTAATTTTATATAAAACTAGTTTGTAAGAATCTTTTTAAAAAAAGTAATAAAAAACGATGTCAAAATTTAAGTGATTTTCTAATCCAATAAACTTGAATAAAAAGATAGTAAATGTATGATTCAAGTGAGTATTTTACAATTAACAAATTTTTCAACGAGAAGAGTTTCCACGAGAGAGCATTAAAAACTCATTTCAGTAAAAATAAGATTTTATTACTGGTAGAGTAAGAACAAATGTGAGTGAACAGTGCACAGAATTTATCCTAAAATGCAGATATGAAAGAGATAATTTTAATTTTTGATTAAAAATTTATATATAATAGCCTTAAATTTCAGTAAAAGTTATAATAGCCTTTTTGCTCTTTGTTACAACTTATTTTTTTTGCGAATAATCCTTTTCAAAATCTGTAGGAAAGAAACGAAATATTGAAATAAAAAGGAAGCTCAACACGAAATACGTTTCCAAATAATGTCAATAGAGTACGACTTTTAAGTTTGGTCCAAATAATGGAAGCTAATTCTAAAAAATTAAAATAGAAATTGCATAGCTATGTCTTTTAGTGACATTATGAGCTAGAACAGGGGTGTCCAACCCAAATGACCTTGCGGGCCACTTCGGAAAAACATTATAATCTCGCGGGCCGCACATAAAAATATGTATCTTTATATCAGATTTGGAAACAAAAAAACATTTATTCGAGTGAAAATTTAAAACAAAATGAATTATTATGATTGTTTTCATTATTTTTCATGTATACAGACATAGATAATGTAGCAATGTTTATATAATATAATAATAAAATGATCAAATAATGTTTAAAATATTACAATTGCTATTTTCTTGAAAATTACTGAGTTCCTTTTGAATTGATCTTTCGTTACTCATTGTTGAAATTTGATTGTGCTGTCATTCTCAAACGATTAAGTATACATTGCCTTTTATCTTAACCATCCTGGATAGTTTTTTTAAACTTAAAAAAACATCTCTGACTGCCTCTTGCTTTTTGGGCACTCCAAACAGAAGAGGAGGAGGAGAAATGAAAGTCGCGCACACAGAGAATAATGTGCTATCCATAGTAAAGGATATATGCATAATGCAATTCGGAATCTATTAAAAAAGTAATTTATTATAGTAAAAAATCAAACGTATAACTGTTTGATAAAATATAAATCTATTTTAATCTAAAGGACGTTTCTATTATGAAAAAGGATTTATTTTAAAACAAGAACAGTTAACAGGCAAATACATTGTAGATTTATATAAATATTTAAATTTCCCCTTAAATAAATTTCAAAATAAAAAACTTTAAAATCCTGATATTTAAAAAAATTTAAAAAAGGGTCAGCGGGCCGCAACTTACGTACTGGCGGGCCACACGCGGCTTGCGGGCTGCGTGTTGGACACCTCTGAACAAGAATATCGTTCCTGGGATTCTCCAGGTCAGTATTCGTAGGAAATGGTTGGTTATATAGAAGTGCGACTCATCGACAAAAAATACATAGACCTATTGCTACATGTCTAATTTATGGCATACACAGCTAAATAAAACAGTGTTCTTTTGTAAGATTACGTCAATGATACACACAATTATGGTTATCTGGAATACGGGCGACTTTCCTGGAGCTATCTGCAAACAGCTAGTAAGGATATCACTATTCCTCATGACGTCACAACGCTAGAAGAAACTTGCCGGATAGGAATCCTCGCATGACTCCGAGCTTGCAGAAACAGATAGTTGCCATGTTTATAACCTTAAGCCGTACACTACCAGATCTTCTAAGTCCTTTCGCGACGGGTGTGTTATATGTACAAGTCTCAAACCTCCGTATTGGGAGGTAGGCCATTCAATGCGCTTTTCCATCACGACACACTCAATCCTGTAGAAGCAGTAGTAAACTCGATTCACCAGTGCATCAACAAACTCTCGGTGACATTTAGGATGAATGCATATGTGACATACCGGTCTCTAAAATGTTTTCCGTAGATGAATACGTCGTCGTGAAAAGATTAAAACTCTGTATGTCCTTTATGAAAGCTATTCCACAATCTCTGGTAGTCGTCCCCCAGAATGGATCTATCCAAATGTATACCAGCATATCTCTTCACTCAACTGCCATCGCAGACTCATTATATTCCGAAATTTGGATCAAAGAAATTGTGTGAAATGAACACCAAAGGAACGTAGCATCCAACACAAAGAAAAAAAAATAACAGCTGCTGAAATGAACCCGCTTATACATATCGCATTACCCAGTCACAAATATTTACTGCTCATTGAAAGTTACATATGCAAAATTTGTTGCTGTAAACTTTTTTTCTTACTTTTTTTTAAACTTCTGTAAATTTTTCGCTTTTTTTATTTTGTAAATCTGTAGGTAAACCAGAAAGCAAGTTCCTTATAGAAGCACACAAAAAACGAAACAATCATTTGGAACTAACTGTTGTTCAATAATGGTCAGACATTTTTTCACATAAGTACCACTGCTGTTTAGGCATTTATCGTAGCTGGCAGAAATGTTTTGGTCCTCTTCAAAGGACGCAGCTACCTTCTTTTATAACCATTGGTTAACAACAGATTTGACCTCTCTCTCGCTCCGGAAATGTTTGCTAGTAAGAGAGTATTTTAGATGTTTGAACAGATGTACATGACTAGGTGAGAAATACTGGCTTTAAAGGAAATGGTCAAAAATTTCCCATGGCTACTCCATACCAAAGATTAAACAAAATATTTTGGATTAGGGGGTGGCATCAATGAAATGTCTTTTTGTGTAAAAATTGTTCATTGCTTTAGGTTAGGTTATACAAATACCATAAGAACATAGATTGTTTTTCACAGCAGGTGCATTCCCTTCTAGCTTAACGATTCTGAGTTGAGTGGTTGCTATAGGGCTTTTATGTTGCTCGGTACAATCAGTAACAGTTATTATAACAAGAGCGGTTACAGAAGGATTGTTCCACCGAGTAAAAAAGAAATTGAATTTTTCTTGGACCATCTTTTTACTCGACCGTGTACAAAAACAACTCGTAAAATAAGATTTGCATTGGGCCATGGGTAGCCTACTGGTTAGAACATTGGACTCCAGACCGGAAGGCCTTGGTTCGATGCCCGATGCCACCAAATACCCTCCCTCCGAGTACACACGGAGTACGTGCTCGTTAAATCAGTGGGTCCGAAAGTCTTGTGGGCGGTCGCAGTTGAAACCACAAGTGCAGGGGGCTGGAGAATATTTCCCTCTCCTCCAGTTCTATGCCTAATTGTGGAAAGGGAGATCGGTGGTGGCACCATCTATCGTAAGTAAGTCCAAATTGTCTCACAGGCTCTAGCAACATCTTTTCCTTCCCTTCAGGAATTTCATCGAGCAAAATCGGACTGTCACCTGTATGGTGCTCAAGGCTAAGGTCAACGACAGGCGTACATCTAACCCCTTGCCACGATGAATTTCATGGGCCTCTATATGACTTTATCAGACATCTGGCATTAGCAGCAACATAACAACAAGATTTGCATTATGCATATTGACAACTTACATATATAAACTGGTTCATTACGAATATATTAATTTTTTTGATAACGAAGCTTAAACGAATTAAATAACATTTTTATTTAATAATCATAAAATACTATAGTTATTGAATTAAAGATTAATGAAAAATGTTTCAAACAAATAATATTGCATTAAAAAAAGGGAAAAAGTTTTGCATTGACTCAGAATAACAAAGTATACGGTACTCTACCATGTTTTAAAAGAATATCTATAGATTTACTGATTAGGTTCAAATTAAATTTGAAATAAAGGCTAATTAGAGCTTTTTTTAAAAATATTTCCATGGATAGGATTCCATAATGAGAGGCAAATATATTCTTTAATTACACTTCACAATGTAACGTACTTTTCATCTATTAACTATGGTAATCATTTTCATCTCAAAGAATGGCAAAAATTATTGAAGATGATTCTTTTAAAGATAATTTTTGCTTAAGAATTTCGATATGTATTACAATAAAAAATATAACTTTTTCACAAGATTTGCCAATGTAACGTAATTTTCTAGAATAGTTCCATTCGACAATGTTTCCTTAATCATATTATTTTTTATGTCCCTACTCAAAATGCTACTAATATTTTTAAAAAATAAGCTTATGTGAATTTAATCCCAGATCTCATCAGTAAAACTCTCCTGATGATATCTTGTTTTTTCCGTCTGATGAAGTCGTAATTTGTGAATTATAGGCTTATAAATAAATTGGATAGAAAATTGAGCTAAGATTATTTTTTTTCATTCTGAAAAAAATGTATATAGCTTTTCTTCATGACTATTTTTATAATTTCAGAAAATAAAAGAAACTGATTATCTCATTAAACTTTTAATACCCTGTTTTAAGATCTCGAGACTTACGTCCCACATTACGGAAAATAAAAGTAGAATCTAGAAATAAAAATGAAATATTTCAACAAAATTTTTTAATGTATTTTCACATTATACTTAGTATAATATTCATCGCGATGGAATTTTACTGTTAATTAAAATATAAAAATGTAAAGCATTCTGATAATTTTTTTAAAATTGTATGTTGTACCATTTATTGCACCTAATTGCTTGTGCAATTATAAAACGGAATTTTGTTGAAAAAGTTTTCATTAGGATATTAAAGGATTACGAACATATTATGATATGTTCATGCAAAATTTCGTGAAACTGTATATATTTGTGATATGGTCGTTCTATGGCGACCATATCTTTGATTGTCAGCGTGAATTAGAGGTGTGGGACTCTCGAAATGAATCGACATTTTAAAATTCTTTTAATATGACTTTATTAAAAATATAACTTAAATTTCTAATAAATTAGATAAACTTATTTTAAGTGAGAATAAACCAAACACACAGCTGTAGTTAAACCTAATCGCGTAACTTGGATCACTTATCTAAATAATTATATTACCCGCCTACTTTCAATTCTGATAATATTACGTCCTAATATCAAATAATCAGTCCTAACTTGATTCAAGCTAAGGTTCAATCACTGTTCAGAGACTTTTAGGCACTCGTGCAATAGTATGCACCTTGTAGTAATGGCTAGAAATCTTGGTAATCTTTTGATAAGCCGTCAATTCACACTTCTATCTCTTCTAAACATAACTTTCTCTAAATTGCCATCCAGCTTACTAAAACTTCTGTTCTTTTAAAAGCTATCTTATTTGCATTTTACAATTGCATTTCACATCTTGGATTTGGGTTGAAAAAGATTTGCCATTAATCTTGGCCGTCAAAGAACCCAGAGGTTATG
>BMAV01022496.1:0-73406 GCA_019973955.1 Trichonephila inaurata madagascariensis
GGATTGAATTAAAATTTTGTTTTAAAGAAAGCTTGAAGTCAAATTTTAAAGCTTAAAGTAAGGTATAAAATTAAAATTTTTGCAAAATTTCTTTTTATCATAATAATTTAATTAAAAATATGATGGGAAACACAGGCACTCAGAATTCCCTTTCATTTTATCTTTTTATGCTGCGGTATTTGTGTTGCTTTTTTATATTTCTTTGGTTTTAAAAACAGTAGTATGGTTTTCTATTTAAATATTTCATTCAACATTTAAGCTTTTTTTCGAACTATTTGGGCAAAAGAATTCCAAAGAAATTTAATAATGAAATTATTTAGAACTATTTATGTACGATGAAATAATAAAATTGCTTAAAATAACCTACCAAATATTTAAGAGCTGTTTTTTCTCTTAATCTAATATTTCCCCATTTCCACAACTGTGTTAACAATACGCGTTGTGAGGAAGTTTAATGAGAGACAGTGTATATATATATATATATACAGGTCAGTGGCATAACGTACACCCGCTCATTGCGGAGAGGTCCAGGATTCTAGGGGTACCAAAGCCTAAGTTATGTTATGGTTTTGTAATAAATGTAAGATCCGGCTTGGAGCGCAAAACCTGACTTTGCAGGGGCTAATATTCTCCGTTACCCCATGATACGGGTGCTTATCAAAATTGAAACACCTTAGATTTATAAAGAACCTTTATAAGTATGACTTGGGACCATCTTTGGCATGTGATACAACTTGGATTCGATTATGATATGAACTAACGATATCTTCTCATCAATTCACTATATTTCAAATTTATGATATCTATGAGTAATATTTAATTGTATATAAATAGATTGAATAGTATGAAATTTATAGCTAGCCCCAGAAATGTATTAAGGGGGCCCGGGAGGTATTTTTTTGATGAGTATTTTCTTATACAGGCCTTGAAAACTATACACACAAACTAAGAAAGGTTATAGAGAACCGCCCTGTTTTTTTAGTGGAAATCGGACTAATAATATAATAATAATAAAGGGTCTATTTTTTTGTTTTTAAAACTGAAAAGTTAGAAATTTACAATTTTTATGAATTTATTTTTAGGGTAAATGTATTTATTGAAAGCAACATCCAAGAGCATTGTTCCGCTCATGGTACAGTCAAAGAAAAAATTTGTTCAAATTCGTAATTCGTTCGTAATCGTTTTTCAAAATTTCAATTCGATTTTCATTCAATAAAAATGGAATAAATTCACTCTTACCTGTCAGAAGTTGAGGCGACTACAATGATACCACCAGTCGGATGAAGGGCAAACGTTTATTTACAACACAAACAAGACAGGAATACTATATACACTTGAAAACAAACGACTGCAGCGCCGCTGAACTAGAGTTACAACATACCCCCGATAAACCAGGGGGTTCATTCAAAATCTGCTACAATTTCAAAATACACAGAAAAATATTAAATACACATTACAAGTAATTCACATACAAATTCTACAGATACAAATTCAAAACAACTACTTAACTAAGAAATCATTCATTAAGTTCAAATTATTTTAACAATTGTACTGGTTTTTAATAATTGAATTTTGTGTTTTTATCTTACAAAAAACGTATTTTACCATCCCTGTCAGGAAATACATCAACAACTTTACCTAGTTTCCCAAAAAAATGTCTGGGAAAATTTTTTGATCATTTTAGAACAACATAAATTTTTTAAACCCCTTTTTTAATTTCCCCTGTAGGTTTAACACAAATGAGCAGATTTAAGCATGAAAACATATTCTTTTGACCATTTTGTCCAAAACATTTTAATAATCTTTCGCGAAAATTTTAAACCCTTTTTTAATTAAAATTTTTCCCTTTTGGGAGGGGGTTAAAGAATCAAAATTAAGCCTGGTGTGACGTCTTAAATTGATGTGCCCCACCCGTCAATCCATTGAAATCCCCCTTTATCCTATCCCAAACAGATGTTGGATGACGGGCAGGTGGCCATGGGGTCATTGTTTTTGCCCTGGCCCTGGGACAAGCGAACATCTGGTCTGGAATATAAATGGGTGGGAATGCAGATGTCAATAGGCATTTCCTTTTTTGGGAAAGGTTTTTTAAAGAAGTCGGGGGCTTTAGGTGGGGGGTTTTGAAGCCCAGGTGTGAGAATTTTTTAGATGTGAGTTATGGGGCCCCGGTTCCGGGGCGGGTGGGGAATGTGTTCGTGTTTTTCCGCGAAAAAAGAAAAAGACGCAGGTGGCCCGGGGACGAGGGGAGACCTTTTCTTTGACCTGCCAATGAGGAAGGGAGGGCAGACCTTTTTTTTTTTTGACCCTGCCAATGAGGGGAAAACGAAGGGGGGTGTGGTGGACTCGCCCCGGGAAAAGGGGGGAATTTTGGGAAATTTGGGGAGGAGGAGGGGGAAAAGGACGGAAAAGGAAACCTGAAGCGACTTTTGGGGGGGGAGAGAGGGACTTGGGAGATAGAGCCATGGGGAAAAAGGAGCCCGGAAAAGTATGGATACCTGGGGTGATAAAAACTTCCGCCCGGCCTTGGGGCCCATTTAATGAATATGTTTTGAAGCTAAAAATTTATTTAAAAAAATTTAAAAAGTATGGGGTTTTAAAAAAGTTTTCTTGTGCAGAATGATTGACGACGTTACACTGGCACAGGTGGTAGACTATTCACTCTACGTCCTAAAATCATATGAGATGGGTAAGGGGGCCGGGGTTTATTAAATTCACTTTAAAAAAAAATGTAAAAGGGCGAGAGAGTTGAGCACTCCTTAATTTCAATTAAAAAATCTCCAACCATTTCCGAAATAAAGTTGTTCCCTTCCCCCAGTCTTTCAAAAAAGCAAGCTTTTTCTGTTCGAATGAGTCTTTGGGAAAGCCACCCCACCAGGGTGCTCGTTGATGATAAACTGCCAGTAGATTTTATGGGAAGCGTAGAACGCTTTTTACTGTAGGATCGCTGATAACTTTCCTCAAGTTTTTCAATTCAATTTCGGATCTTTTAAAAGTTCTTGCGTTGTCAGTCAGGATTTTTGAACACAGTCCACGACGACTAATAAAACGTCGAAGGGCTAATAGAAACGTTTCAGTTGTAAGGTTGTTCACTAGCTCTAAGTGAAGAGCTTCGTAACAGCCACGTAAATAAAACAATGTAGTGTTTATTCTCGTCTTTTGTGTAGAGAGGGCCTCCAAAATCTATTCCAACTACAGAAAATGGCGCTGAGTGCTCTACACGAAGAGCTGGTAACGGAGCGGTGACTTGAACACCTGAAGTCGAACTAAATCTTTCGCATAGCACACATTTTTTTAAGATGTTTTTCACAGTCTGTCTCCCCTTAATGAGCCAGAATCGCTCTGTATATAATTTCTAGCAGAGTTTCACTAATACCACCGTGAAAAACCTTTTCGTGAGAATCTCGCACTAGTAAATTTACGAAGTAATTTTTGGCCGGTAAAATGATAGGGTGTTTTTGTAAATAAGAAAATTTAGATTTTTGCAGTCTTCCACCGACACGTATCAGTTCATCTGTATCAAGGAGAGAGAGAGAGAGAAAGGATTTAACCCCTAAAATTTTTGAAGTTTTTAGTATTAGTTTGTTTTCACGTAAACAATTAATTTCTTCGGCGAAAGCATCTCTGTACTAATTGAATCCAAAATTTTCGGCACCATCGATTTCTTCTGTTAATTGTCAGATCGTTTATTGAATCTATTGCGAATGTTATGCACAAAACGAAGCACCCAACTAGTAACTCGCAAATTTCTGCGGCTGCTAAATTTGCTTAAATTAATTATGAGGTTGTGTTTAACCAAGCGAATGTAAACACTTGTTCTTCGGGTTTATAGGGTCGGTTGAAGAAAAGTCACAATCCCAAATTTTCGGACAGTTGTTTCCGTCGTGCGAAGCACGGGGGACCATGCAACCAAAATTGGCTGTTAATAATTGTTTCGAGATTCGCTCCACGAGAAACATAATCAGCTGGATTTTCTCTCCCACAGCAATGATGCCAATGAGACGGATCGGAATTTGATTGGATTTCTATTACCCTATTCGAAACAAATTGCTTGTAATTTGAAGCTTTTCCCTTAATCCAATGGAGAGCACAATAGAAGAATCACTCCAAAGGAAAAAATTTCGAAATAGGGAATTTAAATTTTGATGTTAAATATTTCAAAATTCTCGAGGTTAAAACTGCTCCCAAAAGTTCCAATCGCGGCAGGGTTAACTTTTTGAGAGGAGAAACTCGACTTTTAGCGGTTATAAAAATCTCGTGTAAATATCGTCATTCGCAGTGACATAACGAAAATATGCCACTGTTCCAAATGCTCTGGGACTTGCATCACAAAATATGTGTAATTGCAAATCCTTACCCTTATCTAAAGGATATGGAAAATATTTTCTTTCCAATGTTAGAGTCGTTTAGAAGACAAACTTGAGAGCACCAAGTCTCCCATTTGTTCTTTAACTCGGTGGGCAATTGTTCATCCCAGCCGAGACCGTATTCCCAAATTTCTTGCATTAAGCATTTTATTATTAACACAAATGGGGAAATAAAACCTATCGGATCAAATATTTTTGCTGCTGTTTTTAGAACACAGCGTTTCGAATTCTTTAAATTTTTAATTAACTCAAGCAATGGTTGTGCATCTAATTTAAATGTATCATTATTTAAATTCCAAATAATTCCTAAAACCTTTAAAGAACGCTCACCCGATTCACCTACATCACCTATACCGTTTTCATTCCATAATTTTCTTAATTCCTTCGAATTAGTTTTAAATTTTCTTAAATTCATATTAGCATCTTTAAGAATTTCTATCGCGTTTTTTGAGAGATCGAAAGCTTTATTAACGGATTCGGATGAACCTGCGAACAGGTCGTCAACATATAAGGAAGTATTCAGCATTTCAAAAGTTTCTCTATAATCTTCCTTATATTTTCGTATATGGAATTTAATCGTCGCAGCAAGTACAAAAGGACTCAAGGTCACCCCAAACGGTACACGATTCATTCTCATTATTTTGTAAGATTTGGCATCTCCATCATTCGGAAACCAAAAAAATCTTAAATAGTCGCGATCTTCCTCAGCTATTCCAATCGTTAAAAATGCCCCTTGAATATCACTACAAAACGCATGTTCATATTCGCGAAATCGCAAAATTACATCTATTATTCGGGGATTCAAAGGTGGACCCGCATAAAGGTACTCATTCAAAGATTTACAGTCTCTACCTTTCGAAGATGCATCAAAAACCATTCGAACTTTCGTCGTTTCTTTATCTTTTCGAACCACAGCTGAATGAGGCATATAATAAGAATTATTTTCGAAATGTGATGAACATTCCTCAACAATATTTTCTTTAATTTGATCTTTAACAATATTTATATATTCATTATAAAGCCAAATATTGTCTTTCATTTTTAGATTTAAATTATCGAATCTGCGCTTCGCTATTGCCCAATTATTTTTCAAATCGCTTGGTTTATCTTCCCAAAATAATTTTGTCTCATACATTCCGTTATTAAATTTTAAATTATTCTCAAAACTCGAAATATAGTCGTTATCGTTATCTGACATACTCTTTTCTGTATCACAAATTCCCATCGATTCTAATTTCCAAAATTGGGTTAAATTTTCATTTAATTGGGAACAACATTCTATTTTAAATACCGAAACGTTTTCTTTATAATGTACATCCATGGGCGATATTCTACCCTGATTATTGTCCGAAAATTGTATCTATCGCAAACAAAGTTTTTGTTAATTTTTCCTTTTTACCCGAATGAATTTGCCAAAAATATTGCGCCCCTATTAACAATGAAATCTCATCTCCATTCGATTCGTTTATGTTAGACATGTGGATATTTTTACAGCTAAGCGATTTCTTTAATTTATTCGCCGACATCCTGAACGGAGTTCCCGAAATGACATCCGTCAAAAGAGCTTCAATAGTGATCGTGTTTACAGGGTCATTAAGGTTACTGAGGGTGATTTCAACAACTTCGTACTTTTTTTGAATGGGTGTTCTCGAACCGAATGTGTAAACCAATAAATTTTCTTCGCGTTTCACCGGGAGTTTCATTTCGGAGGCTATAGTATTTTTTAAAAAACATCTCTGCGAAACGTTATCTAACAAGAGATTCATTTCTTTTTTCTCTGATTCGTTTACCAAGAAAGCCCTACACGTTTCGAGAAGTACTTCGTTGTGAGTGGTATTCACATTACAGCATGAAATAGTTTTTGTGGGGATGTCACATTGCGGAGAGGGACCACGAACACCTGCGTTCTGAGAGGAGGACCCTGTGTTAGAGGGGGTGTTTGCGGGGATGAAAGAAGTATCGCATATCAGCTTGGAGTGACGACCCTTGCAATTAAAGCAAACCTTAGATTTCATACAAGCGCGAAATATATGACCTCGCCCGAGACACCAATAACAAATGCCGTTTTTTCTAAGAGATAGTTTCCTTTCCTCGATTGATTTCGGACACGAATCGGAACTTTGGTCATTTTTATTATCAGTTCCTAAGAAAAATACACACTTATTTACATTGACAACAAACGCGGAGACATTCTAACTATTTTTATTTTTTCCATACGTTGAATCTGCGTTCTATTTATTAAACTTACAGTGTTTATAATTCGTCTTTTCGGGGATTGGATTCATAAGAATTAAATTCTTTAGTTAAATGCTCATTTTTTTCGCGACATTGAATTTCTATTTTTAAGAAGTCTAATAAATCAGAAATCATATTCTCCGTTCGACCATATGATTTTCGGGGGTAAACTCTAATGATAAATCTCGAGGAATAGATTTTAAAATTATAGGATACAATAAGGAACTATAAGTGTCCGGGTTTACCCCATTATTCTGTAACCCGCGAATATGGATTTCATATTCTGAATATAGTTTTCGGAAACTCAAAATACCATATGATTTTCGCACAGGATTTAAATGCAATAATTTGGACATATGTGAATCGATAATTAAATCTTTTCTGCCAAATTGCTTTTTAATTATGTTTAATGCGATTGTATAGTTATTTGCACTTTAAGTTAAACTTCTAATTTCTATGTCAGCTTCATGAGTTAAGTAAGACTTTTAAATAATTAAATTTCTCAACGTCACTTAAATTTGAGTTATTGGCGAATTGCTGCTTCGAATTGGGCAAAAGAAATCGCTAAATTTTAAAATATTTCCGTCAAGTGTGGGATTTGCAGATGAGGGAGTTTTAAACTTGAAATTGTTGTGTTCGCTAGAACTTGCATTGGGTGCAGTAGCGCACACAGAATTTTTCAAGGGGAGAGGGTCCGGGATTGAAAAGTTCATCATTCTTCTTGTATCATGCTATTTTTGATTTTGTCGATTTTCAGGAACAAAACACAGTAAAACTAATTATTGAATAAATAGTGGTAATTAATAAAATTAATCATTAATAACAAATATTTAATTAAATTTTACGTATTTATATACTTAGGAGTATAACCAATCGGAAAAAAATCAAGGACTTTGGGGGTTCGGACCCCCCCTTATTGTGCGCCTCTGATTGGGTGTGTTTTCTCGACTCAGTTTCTCTTTTGTTTAATATTTTTATTATTCACTTGCTACAAGTGATTATTGAATCTCGATACTCCTGTTGTTTTTCTATTTCCTTTTTCTAAGTCGTCTATATTAGTAAGGATCGTGATATCTTTGTCGAAATTCGCGAGCGGTTTTCTTTTATCAATTAATTTTGCTAAAAAGTTCTATTAAATCGCTTGATGCATTTTTCCTTTTCAATTTGCAATTGAGTTCGATAATTCTGTTGCCGCCCTTCTGACAGGTGTTCGAATTTTTAGAACTTCGATATCCATTTCATAAATTAAATTTTCAAATTCAAAATACTGTTCGCAAGTTTTGAACTACCATTCGTTCCAATTTATCTAAAGGCTGGCCCCGGGGTTTCGGCACCAAAATAATGTTCAAATTAAAATAATTTTCAATTTCGAATTCGTTCGTCATCGTTTTAAAAAAATTTTTTCGATTTTTCTTCAATAAAATGGGAAATTCCCCTTTCCTGTCAGAAGTTGAGGGCTACAATGATACGCCAGTCGGATGGGAGGGACAAACGTTTATTTACAACACAAACAAGACAACAGGAATACTATATATCTTTTGGGGCCAAGACGTCGACCGCGGTCGATTAGACCCGAAAATTTTTAGGTAGCCCGCGCGACTATCCCGATAATGACCTGGGATATTAACAATTTAATTTATGACATAAATTTAAATAATTTTTTAAAAAAAAAATTTACTACAGTTTACGTTTTAAAACCAAAACAAACTGGCAAAGTAATACAAAATTTGTCGTTTTCAGTAAAATTTAAAACAACTTTACGGGGATGCTTAAATTATATCCGTAGCCGGCGCGATATAGCGACGCGGCGATGACAGTCAGTGCTCCGAAACCCTTTTTTATCGCTGCGGACCGGTAAACTTTTGATAATTTTCCCGGGAGGACATTGATTTTTATATTTTTGATTATTTTGATTTATAGCAAAAAATTTAATTGTATTTAATACATAAAGAATATAAATAATTTAAAAAGAAATTTAATTCTTTTTAAAATATCCCTTAAAAAAAAATACATTTCCCAAAAAAAAATAAATAAAAAAAAGTGTTTTAAACACATTTTAACTTACTAGAACGTTAAATAAATAGAACCTGAGCATTTTTTTTTGCAATGAGACGGTTCCATCGGGGGAAAATGGGGGGACAAACCCCCGAAGTGTTTTCTTATGTCCAGTTTTTTCCCGTTGCTTTTTTTTTTTGTGTTATGCAGAAAACCCCTTCAAAAGATAGGTTGTCAAAATGGCAAAAAGGTTTAAAAATTTTGTGGGGATTTCGGGGTATTCTGCCATGACTTTTTTCCCAAACACCGGAAGTTGTTGTCTCGAACGATTTTTAAGGCCGCATCATTTGCAATCCCCAGCAGTTGATCTTCTTCTTGCACAGACATCTATATTCACCCGATTTGTTGAAAATGGGTCGTAGATCCATTCTACCAGTTCGGGGGTCTTTTGTATTTGGGGAAGTAGCGTCGAACTTTTTTAAAATCAAGACAGATGATCGTACACCAACGGGAGAATGAATGTTCGGGCTCGGGTCTCGCCTAATACCCCTGCTAATGTGTGAAACATGTCGAAAATCCTCTGTTCCCCGCCGCCCCCACAACCCCAGCTTGGCAAATGCAGCTACTTTGTTGCCAACTTGAAAACATTTTTCATTTTCCCTGAAGGCACAGATTTGGTTCATTCAGCAGGTTAAATTTATGTCACACAGGTAAGCCAGTTTGGTGACCCATACCTCTCACTGAAATGTGCTGCCAGCGGTGATTTTTTTCTAAAAAAATGTTTGCAAGGGCTTTAAATTTAAAAACCTGGTGCGTTTTTTCCTCGGGATAACCATCTTATTTCTTGTGTAAAAAAGACATTTTACCTGTGCCCATCTCCTCACAAAGCGTCAAACAGGGCGAGTTAAGGGCATGTGCTTTGATGAGTTAATAACTTTAACGACATCAATCAATCCAAAAACCGTTGGGGTTCATTCCCGGGGCAGCTTCCTTTATCCCAAACAGTTAAACCAGACAATCGTCCGGGCAGGGAATAGCTCCGTCTGTGCATATGCCTCACAAAGGACCATTTTTTGTTGTCTTGATATATAACCATCCAGTGCTTGAAAGTTCTGCTCCTGTTGTTGGTTGGCAAAAGGGAGGGAATAACAAATCCTCATGCAATCCTCCCGATATAGATATCTCCCTAAACAGATATTGCCTTTTTGTCAATATCTGTAGATTCGTCAACCTGGGTGCGTACCCGGGGATGCAAATCCTCTCGAACAAGGCATCAATTTTCGGCTATTTCCTCAATGCGCCTGAACAAGTGTCAGCCGACAAAGGCACATGTCTTCTTTTTTTTACAACGCCTCCTGAAGTTCCGGGAAATGTCTTTTTGTGGCGGGCAAGATTAATTTTTACCAATAGTGAATGGCTTTTTTGTTTTAGCAATACGGTTAGCCACCAAATTGATGCTCTTAGAGATTCTCCTTTTTTGATGTGATGACCCCCTAAATTTCTTCTGTCCTTCGTGTTCCCGTTTTTTTTTTTTTCAAAATACTCGGGGGCTTGTTTTTTTTTCCCGGGTGCTTGGGTTCAAGTGGCGAAGCAGTTTTGAAGGTTTCATTGCTTCATTAGAAATTGGTCGCCGAAACTATGCAGAGCGGTTTTGGTTTGTGAAATCACCTGTTCCGACAAAAACCCTATTTCGGGACTCATGGTATTGTCTGTTAAAAATTACACGTTTCTTTGATGTTGAAGACATTTCTGTCTCTTCACTGGCTTTTTTTTTTTCCCAAGGAAAATTTCTAACGACTCTGTTTCGTACTCATTTTTAATTTTTGGGGTTTAAAATTTTTGCAAACATAATACACCCAACATGTCTCTCCCCCCGGGGCGGGGGTCTTTTTTGGGAAACGACATTCGCACGTGCATTCGGCAGCTTTTTTTGAGGGTTTGGGGGCCCCCCCCCAACCTTTTGACCCCGAGGAATCTGATTCCACCGACCGGAGGATGAAACAAGACAGTTCCAAGAGGGCCGGATCCCCGAGAAAGGCGGAGGAGAGAAGGGAATGCTTTTGACCCAGGGGCAGCCGGCGAGAGAAAGTAGAGATGCTCTGCTAACTGAAAGAGAAAATAGTTGCTGTGTTTTTCTTTTTATTTTGCTTTTTAAAACATTAGAAGATTTATGTCACTACCTTCGAGGGCCCCTTTTTTTAAAAAAAATTTAATGGAACACAGATATTTTTTTAATTTGGTGTATAGAACTAGGAATTTAAATTCAGTTGGAGTGAAACGGGTGGCCCGGTACCATTTGATCCGCGGACCGGGGTTTGCGGAGCACTGGACTAGTCTACCCGCCCGTTTAGTTTCAGTTCTCAGTTAAATCGTCTTACGTTGCAGGTCACTCGCTTCCTACCACACTGATACGATAATTTGTTGTTTCAACAACTCGTCCAAAATGACTCACTCAGGTACCAGTGCTAAGAGAAGTAAAACATACCATTATCACAATGAGTGGGAAGATGATTTCTTTTTTGTTATGGTGAAGGAGAAATGTGTTTGTTTCATATGTAACCGGTGGCACTACCAAAAAAAGCAAACGTCGAAAGACATTTTAAATCATGCACTTAAAATACGCTACAGACTTTCCAATCGGCAGTGAACTTCGAAAAGTTAAAGTGTTTGAATTAAAGTCGAATTTACATTTACAGCAATCGTTATATATTTACGAGACCAGGCACCAAAGCTAAAGCAGTAACATTGGCGTCGTTTAAAACAGAAGTTTTGATAAAGCGAAAAAAAACCATTCGAAGATGGAGAATTGATAAAAGAAGCTTTCTGTAAAGCGGGAGAAGAGCTTTTCCACGATTTTAAAAACAAATCTGAAATAATATCGTCAATAAATAATATTTCTTTGTCGCGTAACACTGTGATGCGACGGACTCTGAAGCTATGAATAATAATTTGGAGGATTTATTAAATGACGATTTAAAAGCTTGTAAGTTCCTATCACTTCAATTTGATGAATCCACGGATATTAGTGACATTGCACAGTTATGCATTTTTGTGAGAATGGTTTTCGAAGATATGACTTCAAAAGAAGAGTTATTAACTATAATTCCATTGTGAAAGGACAAACGAGAGGCCAATTCATTTAAAAACTTTATTGATAAGACAGGATTTCCAATATATAAATTGGTCTCTATTACAACAGATGGAGCTCCAGCAATGGTCGGGAATCGAATTGGTTTTATTGCCTTGTGCAGTAATGATGAGGAAATTCTCAGTTTTACCAGCTATCATTGCATTATCCATCAACAGGAATTGTGTTCAAAAATACTAAAGTCTAATGATATAATGCAAATTGCTTTTAAAATCGTCAATTCAATTCATTCAAGAAGTCTTCAGAGACGACAATTTCGGGCGCTTTTGGAAGAAACAATCAGAGAGACCGGAGATCTCTTATTGCACACAGACGTGAGGTGGCTAAGCCGTGGTGCTTTTTTTAAAAAGATTTCGTATTCTGTTACCAGAAATAAAAAATTTTCTACAAATGAAAGGAGAGCACATTACTGAATTGGAAGATGAGACATGGCTCATGAAACCAGCTTTTCTCTGCGATATCACTGCAAAACTTAACGACCTAAATCTAAATCTACAAGGAAAGAATAAATGTTTAACAGACATAAGGGCAATTAAAACTTTCAACGAAACGATAAAAAGGTATGCGTCTCAATTAAAAAAACATGAATTGAGAAACTTCAAAACCATGGAGGAAGATTTCATCCATAACCCAAACCGAGACTTCGAAAATTTCGCCGAACACTTAGATGTTATGTTTGAAGAATTTGTGAAAGAAGATTCGCTGTCTTAATTAGGTTGGAAGAAATACTCAATTTTATGATGTTTCTATTTAATGAAAATGTCAATATTGATGGAGTATCTGAAAAAATAGGGCATTTAATAGATACCACATCAGTCACGGTCGAGGAAGAAATTATGAAATTAAGATGCGATATATTTCTTAAATCCAGAGCATCTAGCGATACTGATTTTTGGAAATTAATTTCTGAGGAAACGTTTCCAAATATTTATAAATTGAGTTTGTATTTGAAATCATACTTTGGATCGACGTATCCTTGCGAATATGCTTTTTCAACCATGAACGCCATAAAAACCAAACATCGGTCACGCGTTTAACAGATGAACATTTAATTTTGTGTTTACGCATTGCAATAAGCTCGTACCAGCCACAATAAGATAAACTTGTCGCAGATATACAGTGCTAAATTTCAACTAAACGAAGTGAATAGGATGGTCAATTTTTGATATATGAATACTTTGATTATTTTTGTCAGTAAATTTTTATTTTGTAAATATAATATTAAGGTTTTTTGTAGAAAAATTAGATAATTTACCATTTTTTCTTGTTACCGAAAATAAATATATAAAGATGTATGTTACGTTAATTTAGCTCTGCCATTGGTAGACCACCTTCGATTTTTTAAATGTGGAGTAGACCACGGATCCCAAAAGTTTGGCCACCCCTGTTATATGGCAATAATTCTGGAACAAAATTTGAATTAAAATTTTGGCTAACTCTATTGCGTTAACATTCAATTCTTTTTATAGGTGATGTAAATGGTGTTGCCCAATTACATCTTAATCACTCATGACTTATACAGAACAATTTTTAAGGAACTAAATGGAACTGAATTACTTAGCTAATTTTCATGTTTTCATTCACAATTATTTTTTTCACAATTATTCATTTTTATAATTATTCATACATCATTTAAGTTTGTTATACTTTCGTGGTTTTTTTTACTTGAGATAAAGAAAAAAATGTCTACAAATTTTTGTTATTTTTGAATTTCATCGTAGAATTTTTCTATTTACATTATCATTATATAATATGTGGAAATATAAATTGAAGTGTTGCGAATTCAGTGCGACTTAACGATTTGCGAGACATTTGTCATGTTCATGATGCGTGGCATTAATAGGTAACGAATGTGACCTTATAAAAGTATTGAAATTGTATAGTGACGAACAAATTACCTAGTACCCCCAGATATTTGAAGTGTAACTCAAATGAAATGGCTGGAATTTTTTTTTCTCTGAATATAACTTTTTAAACTTTAGGTACGCGTAGCTTATGACTTTATTTTACTTTAAGTTTGAAAAAAAAATTCAGAATACAAAAAGTAAATTAAAAATCCTTTAAAATAAAAACGAAATACTTAAATTTTCTAATATTTTTGATTTTTCTTGTTAACTTGCACTTCTAGATTTCAACTGTTAAATATATTCTGAAAAGTAATCAAAGGGCAGATGTATGATACATAGAACATAGAAACATATTCCAAGTTGAGTTACTGAAACGGAAATAGCTTTGATATTTATTTATCATTTCTAGAGTCGTTACTTTTTAAAGGAATTTTTCTGCTTTATTTGTTTGGTTACACATACAAGGCGCGGCTATTAAATAACGAGACTGATGCTATAAAATGTTCATACATGTTTACTTTTTACCACTTTTAATACGCACCTACCCCTACAACGCTCCATGTGAATCTTCCATTGTTTGAAACAGTCATGTGTCAGCTCCTATAGGACGCTTTCTCTTTCAACGGACTCAAATTTTGTTCCTTTTAATGCAGATTTCACCTTTAGAAGTTGCATGGTGCTAGATAAAATGGATCACTAGGATTTAGCCTCTTGACAAGCAATGCGAAATGAGCGAAGAACCCATAACTTGTCCTTACTCAATTCGGCTCGTTTCTTCCATATTCTTTCATGAAGCTGAGCAAGAAAGTGATTAAGAGTTTGACTTTCAGGAACCCAGTGGAGGTACACAATCCCATGAATATCGAAAACAAACGATTATCATTTCTTTGAATTATGATTTGCTCATTAAAGCTTTTTGGCTCTCGGTGGATGGGCTCTTTCAGGGAATATATTTCCGCTTCGTTTCAGGATCATAAGTAAAATACCACGATTTGTCAAACGTTATTATCGTTTTCAATATTTTTGGATAATTTTCAGTGGCATTCAAAGTGTCAGTGCAAACATTTTTGCGAGCCTCTTGTTGTTCAAACGTGAGCATTTTAGACACCTACCTGATTACTTTCGTCAGTAAATTTTTATTTTGTAATTATTAATATTAAGTTTTTTTAGAAAAATTAGATAATTTACCATTTTTTCTTGTTACCGAAAATAAATATACATGTATGTTACATTAATTTAGCTCTCATTGGTAGACCGCCTTCGATTTTTTAAATGTGGAGTAGATCACGGATCCCAAAAGTTTGGCCACCCCTGCTATATACACTTGAAAACAAGCGACTGCAGCGCCGCTGAACTAGAGTTACAACAGTGCCAGCTCAGGTGTCGTCCACGTCACTTGACCATGGTTCAAAATGACGTGGTCCGCTGCCAAAAGCTCTCGGGTAGCTGCAGTGCGACGTTAATATCGCGCTGTCAGATCAAGGACATTTAAAATGTGGAAAATTTATCAAAATATTAAACTCATGATTTTGGATTTTATTTAAAAACATTATTAAACTCTATCAAAGTCAACTCACAAAAAATAGGTTTTGGGCATTTTTTACACAGTTATAAGGTAATTACGGTTTCCTTTCCTCAATCATCCCAAGCCCATTGTTTGTATTCTATTGTCATAAAAACAGAGCTGCCATGTACTTTAATAATTTGTTTTTTTTTCTTTTGACAAAGCCTCACTTATTTTTGTATTTCAGTTATTAATTTATCAAGTGCAGAAAAAAATGGTTACTGAGTTCCAGATTGAAATCAGTATATTATTTGTTTAAAATTAGTTCAAACTTGCTTAAGCACATTTTTGTTTCAAATTTATTCAAATACTTTTTGATTTTACTAAAAAAAATTTCGGAACAAATAATTGAATTTATATAATAGTACATCTGAGGCATTTAAAGGAAACACTCTAACAATTTCTGTATCAATTCATGCGTTTATCCCTAACAACTTCCAATGTTTATCAATATAAACATGTAATATAAAAAATTTTATTGGATGCTTTTGTTACCTCTGCATTTTGTGACATTACCAACGATAAAATATTTTGTTGCTGTTGCAAAGATTTTTTTTAAAAAAAGCTGATTTATTTCGCCTTGAAAGAAGTCCTCAAGAAAAAAAGCCATTGAATGATTTGTGCTTAGTGGTATAGTGACGAGCAAAATTATATCTTTTGAAATACAACTTTTTCAGGACGAATCAAACAAGGTGTTGATTCATGTGTGGACCACTCAGAAAGATCTGGTGGGTCACATGCGGCCCACGGGCCGCAGGTTGAGTATCTCTGCTTTATATTATAACTGCAAACGAATTCATAAATTTACTGTACTAATTCACAAAAGGGTGGGTGATTCGTGATGCCGTAAGGTAAGAAATGAACAAGAGTATCCAAACCATGCCACTATCCTTTCCTTATGCTGAAGGTTGCCAGTCCGGGATACTGCGGGTTCATAATTGGGGAAAATAGAAAAACTATTCAAAGAGCCAAGCCGTGTAGGGGAGCGATGCACGTTAAATTTGTCGAGAGCTCAAACGTTCTCCCGTTGGTGTGGTGTGGTAGTTAGGAAAGGAGGGTGCCAGCTCAGGTGTCGTCCACGTCACTTGACCATGGTTCAAAATTACGTGGTCCGTCACCAAAAGCCCTCGTGTAGCTGAACAGTATGACGTTAATATTCACTTACTCACTCACTATCCAAAGAGCCAAAACAAAGGAAGGAAAAGAGTGAAAGAGTTAAGGGAAAATCTCTCGAATCAAAACTAGCTAGGCAAAAACAAAAGGAGGGGGCGCTATGGAAATAGTGGGAGGGGAGTAACAAAAGTGTCTAGGGTGCCAGGTAGGTTGAAAAAGGCCCTGAATGGAAAGCGTCGTATCCAGGGCCGGCTCTAGCAGTTTTGCCGCCCCGGACAAAAATGGAAAATGCCGCCCCTCTCTCCACACAATACCGCTCTTCTCTTCTCTCTATATTATATATATATATGACATGATTTTTGGAGTCAGAAACAGACTTAGTTTTAAAAAAGGTCTTTATTCTAGAATGAGTACATCTCTTCTGACACAAGATGCAGAGGGAAAAAAAACGCCACCGAAAATCTTAAGTGGGTTAAACACTTAAAACACCGATCGCGGCGGTGAACGGTAATCCAGATGTTGTTGCCTAATTTTATGATTTAATATTTTTTTTCGATGTTGGTCAAATCACTGTATTATTGGAATTAATTCACAATACCATTCCGAGAAGAAGAAGATTTTTTTTTTCTAGCGGAAGGGAGCGATGTCTTTCTTAACGGGAATAGGGGATCCACGCTTCTCTTTTTTTTTTTCCTTCGCCGTTAGAACGTTGTTTCTTTCACTCACGGCAATCTGGCTGGCCTCTTCAGCAAAGACAGAAATATTCAGCGATAAAAACGGTTTCTTCTCGGGGTCAAAATCGCGTTTCTTTTCCTTTCTTACCACAAAGCATTCCTTTTCAGTTTCGGCAACCTGATGTCCTTAACAAAGAGGTATAGCGCCGTCGGAGTTCCATCAAATTCTCCATAGCATTTATACCGTCGTTGGCGTTCGTTTTAATTTTACGATGATTTTAAGAATACATTTAAGTTTAAATTCCGAAATGCGTTTTCAGGTAAATCCTGCCGGTTTTATTTCTGACATGATTTTTGGAGTCAGAAACAGACTTAGTTTTAAAAAAAGGTCTTTATTCTAGAATGAGTACATCTCTTCTGACACAAGATGCAGAGAGAAAAAAACGCCACCGAAAATCTTAAGTGGGTTAAACACTTAAAACACCGATCGCGACGTTCATGAGTGCTCTTGAAAGTTAATGCTGACATATAGGGCTATTAAATATAACGATCTGGAATTAGACATGTTTATTGGCTAGGCCATATGTTCGGAAGAAATAAATGGGCGATTAGTTTGATACTTGAAAATGAAATGAAAAAGATGAGTTAAGTGTTAGATAGAGAATTTAATTTTTAATCTAATTTATAATTATCCTTACATATATATTATTTTAAGTCTTAAAAAATTCAAAATAATTTGAAATTAAGGATGTAATTACTTGTTATTATTTCAAACGAATGAAACGGAAGATAAGGAATCGTCAATTTAAGCAGTTCAATTTCTTCGAAAAATAGTCTACTAATGGTGGGGACCACAAGCGTTTGTTTTAATTTATAATAACTACACTCAAGACTAAAATAAAGCATCTCCTGTGGCTCTGTATCTACCAAAACCTCTTATTACCCTTGTCCCATTTTCGACAGCTGGAACCGGACATCATAAGTGTGAAAGGAATGTCACTTATGACCTCACTCCGGAATGGGGAGAAAGTTACTAGTTAAAGATGTGTAAACATATTAAACTTTATGCTTTAACATATGCTCCCGCCTCAAGTTTCAACATAAAAGAAAACTATCATTAAATATACAGAGTAAAAAATAAAAAAATTAAGATACGTGAAGATTTGTGATTGTACTTCCAGCCGGGGCCTTGTTCTAAGTCTACATCACCTCAGAACCAACTTATCAAAGTCATCTATGCGTAGTATCTTAGGCCTTACTTTAAACGAGATGAAACTCTCATTCAAAACAACAGCTCGGACGAAGAAAGCGAATTAGCTGCGGAAAACCAGGGTCCAGCAAAAGACCTTCGGGAAGTTGAACCCTCATCAAGCCGACATTATTTGAAGTACTATCACCGTCCTCCCAGAAGATGAGAACAATATGTTTATTAAGTCTTTAATATTCAAATAACGTTCATTGAGTGGGGCCCAATATAAGGTTTTCATTTATTTGTATTACTGGCAACAGTTTCTTACTCATAATTTATAAAATGTAATCTGACAACGGTAGACTTTACGAAGCGATATGGCGGAATAAGCTCACTGTATTATATTATTGACATAACTGAACTGCTCCTGAAGATATCAACTGTAATAAATTCCGTAACAGAATTTAAAAAAGCACTAAGAATTATAATACCAGAAAATATCACAAAATTTTAGAAAACATCCCATCTAAAGAAATAATATCTAATTGGACCAATAACAAAAGAGAAAACATACTAGATATTCGCATCATTAGCAAAACTCCAGGGCTCGCCACCCATCCGGTATAGTGATTAGTAACGCTGAGTGCGGGGCCGTAGGAGCTGGGTTCGAATTCCGGGTAATGTTTGTGTTGTAATCCTTCTTTACTTTGGGATGTGTGCTTCACTCTTACTTCTAAGTAAGCCCCCGGGTGATACTTTGCGGTGCACGAGGTTATAAGTGTTCTCAATGTAAAAAAAAAAACTCCACTGCTCCTGCATAAATATCAAAAACTGAATAATTCAATATGTAATACCTGCAAACAAAATAATGATTTGGAACACATTCCTTTAATTTGTGACAAATATATTTCTCATAGAAATCACTTGTGGAATACACTGAAAAAAGACCTATGCGCTACAATATCACCTTCAGAGAACTTTTAGTACGCGTAAAGGTTAAAAAACAACTACTTAGAACTTTCTTGCACAGGATGAAATTTTTTTATATAAAGGGAATAAAAATAAGAAGGGAAAACATAAATATATAATTTCAAGGGGATAAAATCCTTTGTTGCTCCGTATCCCATAAAACCGTATCTACGGTAGCCTAGTGGCGAAGGTTACAGACTCATTCCTGGCGTGTCATGAGTTCAAGCCTAGTACCGCTGAAGACCCACCGAGAAGTGAGGGGAGGGGATCAACGTTAAATATGTAGAAACTAAAACATTCTCTCGTTGGTGTGGTGTAGAAGCTAGGAGAAGGGATGCTAGCTCAGATGTCGTCCTCTTCACTTGACCATGGTTTCAAAACTACGAGATCCTTCACCATTAGCCCTCGTGCAGCTTTATAGTGCGATGTTAATGTAATTCTCACTCTCATCCCACAAAACCTGTAACTGTAATTATAATATCGTCGGCCTAATTATCAGAATGCGTATCTCCACAAAGGAACTAAATTTGATATAGGAATGCTACGCGCCAAGTGTTGTTTGGCGCGATTCCTTAAACGTACCAAGTAGCGGTTGTTGTGTTATGTGGAATCCAAGATGGCGGCTTAGCGGTAACGAATCGGAAGGAAAATAATTATAAAGAACTGTCTTAAAATATATTTCAAATGAAGAAAATAGGAATGGACTAAAAATAACCAATATCAATCAATAATGAATATCGATATAATGTAATAAAATTATATATAATAATAACAATAATAGCTGAATGGCCCGGTTCTGCACGGGCTTTCTCTATTATAAATTTTCCCTTTCCTTCACAAAATCAGCACTTCTAATACTCTTTTTCAAAATGACTTCCACCCTTCGCTTAGCCCGGCGTTGCTCGGGATTTTACCGAGTGTATAACTTAAAATTCCCTGTTTCGAAATTTTTTCGCTTCTTTTCTTTGTCAGACAGCTTTGTTTCCCCCCGGCGTTGCACGAACATTTTTAAATGCATAACATATTGTCATGGAAATTCCCCTTCTCTCGCTATCAGCCGTTCCTGGTATGTGTGTGTGATTTCTATATTAACATCATTACAAAATTCGCGTGGTAATTTCCCACAATTAATTATTACCACCCTTTTAAAATTTTGGCTACCGCTGAAGATCCGCTGTTAAATCTGTCGAGAGCTTAAACGTCCTAGCATTGGTAGGGTATGGTAGTTAGGAGAGCCTCAAGTCTCATCCTCGTCACTTGACAATGGTTCAAAATGTCGAGAAACGAAAATGTACCCTTTTAAAAATAGTTGTATGTTGAAAAAAGTAGAAATTTTTATAATTACAAAATATCACAACTATATTAAATGTTGAATTAAAATTGTGAGCATTTTTTGAAATGTTCGATACAAGGGGGAAAAGTTTCATGCAATTATTTTTATAAATGAAGAAGTTATAAAAAGTTTGAATTTGATAAGTAGTTATTAAATATTTAAAATGTGAGTATTTTTTTATAAATTCTAAAAAAAAGTTTTCGGCATTTTATTTTTTGAATCACTAACTCTAAAAGATCAAAGTATGAGTTTTTTTTTTAAAAATCATTTTCATATAAACGCATCGATATTCATTCATTTTAGAAAAAAATCATAAAATATGTAAAGTATCGTTGTTTTGTAAAAAAAAACATACTGTATCGTGACGAAATAAATTATCTTTCCGATTACAAAATTGCTGGCGAAGTTATTAAATGCGCGAATAAAATTTGGAGTAGGCTCAGGTGGGGGAAAGTGGGGGTAAAATGAAGTTTTATTAGTGAAGGCCCTAAAATCAAACTATTAAATTCATTTTAAGGAAATTTTTGATACATTATATATACATTGGATTCATATAGATTAAACATGAAGCATAACCATTCAATTTTGTTAGATTGTTTCCTCACAGTGATACATTTGAAAGAGCATGTTTTGATCCTCCTAGTTTACCCCATGATTGGGGAAAGTGGGGGTAGTTCTAAAATTGATGTACATTTAGATAAAAATATGTAGATATTCTTTTTGAGTAAGAATATACTGAAAAATAAATGTGTCTTGATTATATTTAATGGTACAAATGGGCAAAAATAAACGTTTTTATTTATTATTTAATTAAAGAAATAATGTCCACGGCTATCAAAATTAGGTTCACGTAGTATGCGGCATATATCACTGAACTCTACACAATCTTCATCATCAATAGCAGGAAAAGTGTAATAGTCCCCCAATGGTGACTTGGTCGGATATTTTAAGATAGAAATTAATTCCTATCACTTTTCCAATGAATTTGGATGACTGACTTCTTGACCAGTACTCAACCTCTACCCATGATCCTTGCTTTGCTTCTTTAAAAGTTTCTGTATCTGTTACATCCTTCTTTATATTTACTTGATGGAATTGGTTCTTACGGTCACCCACTTTCTTCAGCAGCCAACCTTTCCAAAGCATTTTCGTTGGTTAAAACCTCACCAGTCTTGTTCTGTACTCTTTTTCGCTTTCTTTTTGAATTATCAATGGCTACAACTGTTTGTACAGAGAGTTTGTATTATTGCTTTCTTCAAATCTTTTAAAGATGAGTTGAGAAACTCTGTGTGCTTCAGAAGATACAATGGTTGTGGAAGAATCTGTTCTTGTACTATGTGTGTGTGTGAGCTCTTGGTTGTTTCCCTTATCTGTAATGAGAATACGATGTTGGATTGCCTTTCTGTTTAGATGATAAAGTCCTGACCCTTTAAATCCACTGACTGAATTTTCCACCTTAATTCTTTCAAACAACTTTTTCAAGAGAAACGGAAATGATGGTTTAGAAACATTTTGGAATCTGCTTTCTCTAAATCAATGTTTCAAAATCTCCTTCCAAGCGTTTTTCATAAGAGAAAACACTCTAACATCTAATGGTTGCAAAATGTTTTTCAGCATTAAAATTACTACCTAGGGAATAAATACTAAGTAACGTAATTGTTTTAGTATTTTTATTATAAAATATAGAGCATTAGACATTTGCTAAAGTTAACATACAGGTAAAAAATAGCCCTATCATAGAACACTTAGCTAAGCCTAGCCATACCCCAAATTACCCCACCTAAAAAAACAACTCATGATAAATAGAATTATAAAATTTATTCTTAACTTTTTATGTAGATATGTTCCTTAGGTATTACTCTACAAGTCTGAATTAAAATTAATAGTTTTTGCCAGTTAATATTGATTTTAGAAGAAAGTTCATCAGAAGCCTAAGCTAATATGCCATTTGCTATCAGCATATCAAGAAACTTAATAAACATCAAAATTGTTGAAAACTTCAGAAACTAAATTGAAAATATTTACTATAAAATCAATATATGTCTCTAAAAAAGAAATTATTAAATACAGTTGGACCTCTATATAACGAAGTCTCTAAATCCCGAAAAAAAGTTCGTTATATGTAAAACTCGTTATATAGAGGTTTATCTTTCAATTTTCTTTGTAAACAACATAAAACGAATCTTAGACTCATAAACACTATATATATAAAAAAGTAGTTATTAACACCTTTTTGTAAATTAATATATATTTATTTTATAAATCTTTCTTATAAAAAAATAAAAGAAAAGAAAGAAAGAAAAACTGCAAGGAAAGTTTCTTGACGCTTTTATCCACTTCCTGAAGAATTAAATTTTTTTCTTTGATGCTCAAGCACTTAGATTTCGACGTTTTCGAACCACAAGAAACGAAGTCACCAGTACGACTGATCGATGAACTTTACTCAAGGACACAGGTATACGAGACAACTCCGCTGAGGGTGCAAGAGGATATCGAAGATGTTTCTAGTGAACTGGACAATTTGGGTTAAAGGTTACACTTCTTGGGTGAAACGCCCAGAATTCTGCAGCTTTCGGCGAGTTAGGCATCTAATAAAACCAGTTCAAGATTTATGATCACCATAAAAAGTATTAAAAGGGAGAATAAAACTTGAAATGTCCCGAAATACTTCAAAAATAGAAAGAAAAAAAATTGAATCACAAGAGAAAAAGTTCGTTATATAGAAAAGGCACTTCGCTATAGGGAGGTTATTTTAGGAAGAAAATCGGGAAATGTTCTTGGTTCCAGGAAAAAGTTCGCTATATAGAAAAATTCGCAATATAGAGATTCGTAATATGGAGGTTCGACTGTATCTTTGTTTAAAAAGAGAAAACAGGTGTTTTTCAATATAACCCCACTTTACCCCATGGGCCCACTTCCCCCCACCTGACCCTATTTTTTAAAAAATCATAAGAATTAAGCGATGATGTTGTTTTGAACCCGGGTACAATCGGTAAAAATAGATCGCTCTTGTCGAACACGCCACGAAATCTTCGAAGAAAAAAAAAGGAGTGAAAAGACCTTTAAAATAAAAGGAAGAGGTTTCAATTTCGCCAAATCTGGTGATTTTCGATATTTATAGGCCATCTTCTTTTCTAGTGTAACCTTTCATCAAGCGTGGAGTGCACAGAGGAAAAGTTACTCATTTGGCCCCAAACAGGTTTTCGCCGCCAAAACCTTGGCTATTGTAAAATTGCGTTATTTGTTAAAGTTTTAATTTTTTAGGGCTTCATTTTTAAGTTATATAATAACTTCAAACTTCATATAAATTGCAAACAACGGTAATTTTTAAACAAAAATGTAACAAAAATAATGCTTAAATGTTTCTCGCAAAAAGGGAAAAAAACGAAAAACACAATTTTTTAAAAAAACGCGTAATTTTTAAGTAATTTTTTAAATCTTTGTACAGATTACGGATAATATCGTTCTACACATGGAAAAAAAGTTTCGTGTGATTATTTTTATAAATAAAGAAGTTATTAAGTATTTAAATAAAATTTTGAGTATTTTTTGAAGAATCGTGAAAAAAAAGTTTTTGACATTTTATTTTTTAAATGACTGATTCTAAAAGAGAGAAGCATGAATTTTTTTAGTGTAGAATATCATTTCATTAACGCGAAAGAAAATGCAAACGGAACTATTTAGAAATCATTTTCATGAAAACGTATCGATTTTGACTCATTTTAGAAAAAATCGTAAAAAATAGAAACTATCATTATTTTGTAAACAAAAGTTATACCGTATCGTGGTGAATATAAATTATCTTTCCGATTCTGTCATTATTTTTAGTCTGAGATAAAAAAAAAAATTAGATCGTGTTTTAAAAACTTCGGGGATAAAAAAAATGCGTCGAAAAATTGGAATTTTGCCACTCGGCGGTAAAAAATGCCAACAGGATTAAAATAATTATGCGTTTTAAGGTTTTTAATTAATATCATTTTAACTAATTGCAATATCGGAATTTAAATGGTCAAAACGGAATCCTCGGATCATTCCCGACCTTTCGGTACCTTCAGCGAGTTTCTGCGTCGTGCGGTTCGTGAGAAGATAGATACACGTATTCAGATAGATACTTTTGTTTACCTACGAATTTTAATAGTGTAGATGTAATTATTATTATCATATAATATAATCTACGAGTAATAGTAATTATGATATATGATAATATTCATATATATATATATATATATAATTTTTATATAATATTATTATTATTATATATAACTAGCTGAAATGCCCATTCTTCGCACGGGCTAAGTTTTAAAAAGTATAAAATTAAACTATTATAATATTTTTTAGGGAGGGTAAGACGCTGTGTAAAGTAGTATAACCAAAAATTAAAAATATTTTTTAAATGAGTGTTTACATAATAAATAATTTAAAACGAACCACAGTGAATAATTTAATATAATAATTTAATAGAAATATATTTGGATGAAAAGAGAAAAGTAACATATTATAATTTTTTTTTATTTGTAACAGAAAAGTAGTTGTAAGTTTCTGCACTGATGACTCTAGTATATATCCTGTAATGGTAGAAAAGAAAAAAAAATTAGCACGGGTATTTTCCATTTCAAAAGCTAACATTTATTTAAGGAACCCAACCTAGCGCAAAGGAAAATATTCAGTCTGAAACCGATAAACCAATTTAATTTCAACATCAAAACAGAAGAAATAATCTAGGCTTTGATTAAACAACTATTAACAATTATACTGAGGAAAAACAGAATACAAATTGTGCTGCCAAAAATAAGAATTAATTTTCAAAGAACATTTTTTGTTGTTGTTGTTTTTTGTAATGATTTATTTAAAACAGAACTGCAAATGTGCTTCAAATAAATAATACTTAAAGGAAATTTGAGAAAGTTGCTTCAAGATATACCCTTTCATCTATAATTTCAGTGAAGAGCTTCTTCATAAATAACATTAACCGTCTTACCATTAGGAGCAAAGATATACAAATTTTCTGCACTGCCGATTCGTGAACAATCCACGCAAAGCTGACCATGGGAAAAGCAAAGATTTCTAAAATCCAGCCCCACAGTTTGAAGGGTTTGTCTTTGAGCTTTGTCAATGCTCATAGCAAAACTTAGTCGAATCGGAAATTGCAGTCATTTGAATTGAAAAGAAACATGAGATGGAATCATGGGAATTTTAGGGATGAAAACATCTTGACCAGAGAGCAGCTTGCCCATTTAGAATAGTGGCTTCAATAACATTGGGCATTAGCTTCTTAATTTAAAGCCTGGTACCATTACACAATGAAGGTGGGTCAAGGTTTCTAAGAAGGATAATTGGGGCACTAATTTTGAGTTCCAAAATATGTGAAGGTATACAATGCAGTTCCAAAGAATTTAAAAACTCAGTTGGATAATTAACTGCCTCTCTCTTTTGGATCACAAACGGTATTAATAGATTTATATATTTGAGCATTTCCCGGAATTTGTGATAAAAGTCGCTTGTTTATCATTCTTACAGTTTGATTTTGAGAGGCAAGGATAGCTCTTTGGCATAGCCAAACATGATCGTGAAAAAAGTCAGGTAAATTTGGAAACACAGCTTGTAAAAGTTCTCTCTCTGTATTAACGATTTTCTCCATATTTTTCAAAGATACAGCCCCATCAGGATCAAGAGACGTGAAGGAGAGATCCATTTCCTAATTGAAGAAGGTTATCAGCAAACTGGCGAGAAGAGGAATCCCCACTCAAATAACTTCGCATGTTTGTTCTCAGTTGAAATATTTTTATGTTAGCCCAAATATATATGAAGATTTTGTACACGCAGATATTTCATCTGCTCTAGTTCCACGCGGAATAACTGGCAAAGTTTGACGAAAATCACCAGCTAACACCAAGGTGACACCCCCCATCATCTTGTTGTTAGATCTTAGGTCTTGCAGAGTGACATCAAGGGCTTCAAAGGCAGCCTTGTGAGACATAGTGCACTCATCTCAAATTATGAGTTTACCACACTTCAAATCTTTAGCTGTTCCTGAACGCCTAGAAATATTACATGTAGGTGTCTCTATGACAGCCGTGTTTAAGGACAACTTAAAAGTTGAATGAGCTTTCCTTTCTCCTGTCAACAAAGTAGCATCAATGCTGGAAGAAGCAACAGCCAAGGCAATCGCACCACTCTCTCGGACATTGGCTAAAATAAGATTGAGGAGGAAAGTCTTCCCCGTACCACCTGGCGCATCAAAAAAAAGTACCACCAGTCTCTTGAAAAACTGATTCGGTTATCTTCTGAAATATTTCTCTTTGATCTGGAAGCCTTTTGTCTTCATTTTCTTCCAAGGATTTTCTGAGTTCACTTACATTGTAGGTTCTTTCTCTAAGCACATCATCAACAGTATTGAAATCTTGATTAGGCTGAGGAAGTCCAATGGATTTCAAATCTAATTCTCCTAAAGATCTAACCTTGTCTTCAATGATGATAAGAGAGCTTCATTACAAATCCATATTTCACTGTTGAATTCTTACTTGGTGTAGAATATCTTCAGAAAGACTTTCCTGGTGATTGATCCATAGCTGATTGGGATTAGACATAGCACAAACTTGCAGCATGACAGCAAACAGATCACGAAGCATTTGTGGTGAATGCATAAAAGCAGCTTCTTTTAAGTCACATTCCAGTGTTCATCATTCTCTAGAAGACCTCTAACATGGCAAGCTTCTTTGTAATTACTACAAATGTTCCTTCGTTTTCAGATACTGAAAAGACGTAGGGCCCGGTACTTCATGAAGTAGTAATCGTAAATGAAAGCATTCACTGCTGTTGGGATGAACTGTATAAACTCGACCAATTGCATCAGTTGACTTGATTCCAGGATGGCCAGATAGAGTTTGTGACCAACTTTTCATTGAATCCACTTCTTGTTCTTACTATCCCAAGTGTAATATCTCGGAACTTGATGATAAAAATGAGTGTGGGCAAACTAACTCATCTTCATTACACAGACGGAAGAAAGCAGTAAGAGTTGTTTCTGATACAAACCGAGCTCGTTCAGCAGCATTACCTTCTGTGGAGAGAGAGAGAAGTAGACTCTCTGTCTCTTTCCAGGTGGGCACTTAAATGAGTGACTGTAGGATAGCGTTCATGAATGGGAAAGGGGGTATCCTCCAAACAGATTCATTACCACTGATGTACCGCCCCACATTTCATACTGGTGAACTTCATTGCGGGTATTACTATCAGAACTGGTCACATCAAATACGGCCATATCAGATCCTTTCTTGATATACTTGCACACAAACATACTTAATCAACTTAATAGAATTGCAATACTCAACATTGATATGGACACAAAATATAATATTCTTGAGTAGAGGGCAGTATGGATAATCCACCTGTTATCAACTACAACTTCTAAATGTAGAATATTAATAGCTGTTGAAAATCCTCCGTCTTCTGAGGCAATAAAGTAGATATCCATCCCTGCCAGTTTGAGTTTGTGGGCTAGATTCGAACCGGGAACATTCCGATCCGAACGCCAGTACTGTAACGATCACGCCAAGACGATCGTCTTCGCGCGATGTCTAAGTACTGGTTTTATTATTTAGATACCGCTACACTACTCTCCCACCAATGAGATGGATAGGCGAACGATTTTTTTTTCTTTTTCGTTCGTTTGTTTCGGAGAGAGCATGTTTATTTATTTATATTTTATTCTCTCTCTCTCTCTCTCTCTCATTATTTTTTTTATTCATTTTATTTTTCTTGCTAAGATGAGAGAAAGATAATCTATCGTTTGTTTCAGAGAGAGTATGTATTTTTATTATTATTCCTTCTCTTATTTATTATTATTATTTTTTTACTCTCTCCTTATTTATTATTATTTATTTATTTCTCTTGCGATAGATGGCGCCACGACAGTTCAGAAAGTTGCGTTTTCTCACTTTAGTCCAGGGTCACCAATATGGGCTAGATTCGAACCGGGCACCTTCCGATCCGAATGCCAGTACTGTATCGATCCCGCCAAGACGAAGTTTCTTTTAAAAAATCCCGAGGATATCTTTTAGTACATCCACCATCCTTCATGCAAGGAGAAAAAGGATTGATGATTCTGAATGGACCATGTACCATTTGCGTTGTAATGCAGTTGAAAAGCTCCGGGTCTGCTTTAGGATTCGGTGTTTCAGCACTTATGAAGTCATCTACTTTATGCACATGTAAGGTTTCTTGAAGCCATACCAGAATATGTGCATGGGGTAGTCCTCGCTTATGCCATTATACGGTGTACATATAACAATTGTGCAACTCCAAAAATCTTTACCTTGGTGATGAGGTTCATAAGGTGATATCAAGGTAGACATATTGTAATGTCATCACCCATCTTGGGGAACATAAACAACAACTTGGTGCGTAGTACTTCAAATGAGCACCCCAGAAGGAGTTACGCATTCTGATAATTAGGTCGGCGATATTATCTTTAGCTATTATAAAATATTATTTGTTTGTTAATCAATTTATCATCACTCCAAATAATTAACATCTGTCTCCCTCATGAAGGCATGAGTGAATATTAACGTCACCCTATTCAGCTACTCGCTGTCTCCCTCATACCAAGACATCGGGGACATGTCGACCCTTTATTTTGAACATTGAAACTAATCTGTTTTTAAGTTTTTGTTTCAAGTTTTTGAAGACAAGTAATGCAATATCATATTTTTTTCCAAAGGATTTTCTAAGATAACAAATGCCCTTATAATTATGATGGCTTCTTTATTTATTGAGGAGATAGTACATCTTCAAAAAAATTTTTTTGTATGTGAATAAGAGAGAGAGAGAATTAAGTTTGTTAATTACTTTGAAATGAAAATTTTTTTCCAAAGAAATGACTGTAATTCATTGTGCGCACTCACAGCTAAGGGCATATATAACCAAGAAAAGGAACAATTAAAAACAATATTTTTTATTTTAGTTTCTACATATGTGATACCTATACTCATTTCCCCCTCAATTATCCTAGTGGACAACACCTTCTACATCAGCAGTCGCTAAACTTTTTGACTTCACGGACCAGTAAATTCATAATTTAAATCCCGTGGACCACTAATCAAATTTTTTAAGTGTTAAATATATTAAAAAAAAATTGTGATCTAAGAAAACATAAAATGTACCTAGTTAATAAAATGAAACTCTATTAATTGTAACCAAATTATGAAAGCTTTATTAATAAACCAAAATAAAATAAACAAAAAGAGTAAAAACAAAACAATTAAAAAATGGTTTAAGTATATCAAACTTTTAGAAGTATACATTCCTAGTGTGATGGATATTCCTGCTTCCTTGATATAAGATTATGGATATTTGGATCCAATGTTGTTACTGCAAGACGGAGAATTGCACTTATTTCAAGCTGAGATCGGTACCTGGTTTGATGGTTGTGACAGATGAAAAGATCACTTCACATAAATAAGTTGTGGAGAATTGAATCAGAATTTTCATCACCTGTTCACTTAGAAAAGGGTATTCACTTTTTATGAAAAGCCAAAACTGAGATCTTGATAAGGATGAATGAAATTTATAGTTTCGTTGGAGGTCGATGAGGCTTTCTTTTAGGTGCATGCTTAAATTCTTATCCTGAATTTTAGCTGCAAATAGATCTATTATCCACATATTACCATGTCTGGGATCTGCATTCTTTGGGTAATAACGAGCAAAAGATTCTGTAAGTGATTTCAAGTGCTTTTTAGCTAGTGTTACTACTTGCTGGTTAACATCATTTTCCTCCATGTATTCATCAAAATTAGAAAATATTTGCAGATCGTCTTTAACCAACCATGTTTCCACAATAATATTTTCTTTTGAAACGCATCCATTTTACATCGTAGTGTGAATACGTCCTTAAGTTGTCCTTGCAAGGATATGTTTAGTTCATTTAACAGGGAAAAAATATGTCAGGTATGCACAAGCTTTGCTAGTCATTCATTGTTGGACAAGAATTTTTGCAATTTCGGATTATTTTGTTCGTGGAACAATAATTTGACTTCCCTTGAAACATAACTTAATGTGATGAGTAAGTATATTCCACATTTGTCTGGGGACCAGTGAAATTTTCTCGCGGACCACCACTTTGGCGAACTCTGTTCTACATTATAAAAAAAACTAGTGTTGGCAACACCTTTCGAATTGTGAGATGAGCTTAGCATTTCTGTTAGTATGAGGTCAATTCATGTGACCTTTTTCCTAGAACCAAGAACATTTTATGATTTTTTTCGTCAAATAACCTATAATTTTTTTCTCTCTGTTTTTGAAATATTTCTGGACCTACATGTGATGTAATGAGCAAGTAAAATCATTTGAAACGATTAGACTTGAATTGTGTGAAAAAAAATAAGCCTGATGAGGTATTTCGTGCACTGCAAAGATGCGAGGAATGAGAGAAAACATTTTTTTTTAAAACGAAAAAACTCAAAACAAAATTAATAGACTTAACCAGTAGTTAAATTGAAGGACACGCATTCTTAAAATTACTGGTCATAAAATATGCCTGTTTAAAATTACTTGTAAGCTTAAAATTGGAAAATGTTATTCAAATTCGCGTTATAATCATAATACAAAAGTACTTTTTTAAAGTTGGAAATATATATACACTGAGTATTTCTTGACAAAGTTGTTTTTTTCCCCTGCTTTCCTAGCCGAATTCTTTTTGATAGGTAAGATATGTAAAATAAATAGATATTAACTTACAAAAGGTGTGTGAACAATTAATTTTATAATAATGTATAGTTATGTGAATTTAAAATTTATTTTAAGTGGTTTTTTAAAATATATTGAAAGATAAATCATTTCACGAAATTTTCCAAATAACGAACTTTTTCAGGTTTAGTGACGACTGTAATTTAGTGAAATTTTTGTCATATTTTCATGCGTATCGGAAATAATAACATTAATTTGTAAAACAAGAAATGGATGTGTTTGAAAACAGAATTATACAAACTATTTGTGAAAAAATTGCTCTAGGTTATTTTCTTAGAAAAGTAACATTTTCTTGTGAAAGACTCAAATTGAAAATGATTATTTCCTGATGAGTATTCTTACATAGCAATTTCAAATACAATTTGTATCTAAGATATGAGCAGAAAGAAATTTATTACATATCTATCAAACAAAAAAAAATTGAATTAAATACGCTAATACAAATAAAAAAGATATCTGTACAAAAATAAAACTGGAGGTCTATCAAATCCTTTCACCAAAATTAAAACTTTTTTTTAAATTCCATCTTTATTCTTAACCCTATGGGCAATGTTTATGATACCCAAGAAAATGTAAACGTACTTGTTCATTCACTTGTGGATATCCCAAAATATTTGCACGGATTTAAAAAAGACTGCGCATTCTCATTTCCGCGGCAATTCTAAAAGACAGCACTTATAAAACAAAACACTGTACCCCGTTGTTCTCACCATTTGATTATGGTTTTGAATAGTTTGTTTATTTTACTGCAACTGCGCATGCTTTCTGAAACCGACTATTTCTGTCAATCACTTCTTAACCACACCCCGTTGCTATAGTAACGACGGATTATCTTTTTACAAACTTTATCGCTTTGACGTCATCCGAGTTGCAAACAACGCCATCTGTTGGATAAAGGTAGTTCTTGAAAATATGGCAATTGGCCTTAAAATAGTGCAAATAATTTATATATCTGGAAGTGTAATGCATTAATATTACTTTCCGTTGTATTTATTTTATGTTAAAATCTTGCCACCACCTCTCCCTTCGAAATCTAGTTTTATTATGAAATAAAAAAGTAGTGATTACACTGATCGAGGAATAAATTAAAAGAAGAGCGCGCTCTGAGGCATGGCGTAGACAATACAAAATGATTAAGGAATCGGGCCAAAAAGCACTTGGCGTGTTGCACTCCTATATCAAATGAGTTACACCGGTGGAGTTACGCAGTCTGATAATTAGGCTGACGACGTGTATTTTTTATTATTATTCAAAACTTCTTTCTATAAGTTGCATATATGATTTAAGTATTCTAATTTGTTTTATGTAAATTCAGAAAGTTGATTGTATAGATTTAAGATCTGAAATTTTAAAATGCTTAGATATTTCATTTAATCTGGATCCATACCATATACAATTTCTCAAAAATACTATGAAAAGTTTTGTTGACAACCTACAAATATCATGCAGTCTCCTGTTTTTGATTTCTAGTTCCTATGTCTCATAGCTGGTTGTTTTTCTCTTGAAGATTTAATTAATTTTAAAGAACAGACAACCCAATTACTTGTTTGTTTACTATTCATTGCCTGTGGTGTTGTTTAAAAATTTAAGTTTTTATGTCATAAACCTAATGAGATAAATAAAGTGAGAGAAAATGTAAGAAATTCTGCATAATTTGACCTTTTTTTAACTGTTTAATCTGTGGTTTAGGAAAGGATTTTCTTTAATTTTTTTTACTCTATCATTTTATTTGTTTGGGTTGATGACATTTAATACTCTTTTATTGCAAATAAATTGAAAAAGCCATTTATAAGATTTCCAGATAATTTTATTAGATATTATCAATAAGATATAAAAATTGAGATATAATTGTATAAGATATTATGCATTTTGAATATATGCAGTTAGATCCTCGATTTGTTTTCTATTTGTCCTTAAGTATAGTGTTACATTCACAGAATCTGATTTATACAGCAGATCATGAAATACTTTATTTACTTATAGTGTATGCATGTAATGTTAAAACTATGTGTCAATATATAATGTATATTAAAATGAGTATGATTATTAAATAAAACTGTCCGATAAGAATCTTTTGCACGAAAAATTTTCATGAAAACAATTTAATTTGTTCTACTATAAAATAATTTTATTAAAAAGCGTACATATCTAAACATGTTTCTTAACTTATTTTAAAAAGTAAAATTAATTTCTTTCTGAATGTTGGAGACAGGCATTTCTAAAAAAATTCAAACCTTTTGAAGGGTAATAATTACAAAGGAAGTCAAACTATAAAACATACCAAATGTTTGTTTTTTATTAGATTATTCCAAATACCCCAAACCTTCAAATGATGTTAAAAGCAATTTCATTTCCATCACAGAAGAATTCCTAATTATTAATCAAAAACTTCCATATTAACCAACTATTATTTTATACACTCTTCTCTCAAAAAGTATAAATCTCCTGTTAAACATTAGAAGTAGGTATGAAAATTTTTAAATAAACAAAAATATCCATGTTACTGACAAATCTTATTATAAATTCATTTCCAAAATTATATTTACTTGTATTTCATGTTTCTGAATGCTCCATGCTCTTCTATGAGAAATTATAGAGATAGCACTAAAAAAATTAAACATTTGTAGCTGATAATTACTAAGGGAATCAGACAATGAAAGGTATAAACATTAACATTTCAAAATGGGACCATTTCATATCTACATGTTTCTTACAAATTAAACTCTTTTATGAATTTATATGGAGCTATACACTATCTACCAATAAGTAATTGGACACCAAGGAGAAGTTTTTCCAAATTCAATGGTCTCAATTCTATACTGTAAATCATTCTTTTGCGTAAATAAACATAATAAACTACATAATAACTAAGGACTAAATATAAGCATGCTAAAAAATAACCTAGAACTATTAATAAATATATAAACAAACACTGCAAGTAACCGCCGGCTTCGCACTCTAACACTAAATGACAAATATACTAAACTAAAAGAAAAATTATGCTAAAAAATTACTAAAATTACTTCATACCTAATTATTAAACAAGGATAATGCGAAAATATAGTAAAAATAAATAAAGTTTTTTGAAATAAGCTTCACACACAAGATGTAAGCAGATCAAGGCATAGGAATCCACACACAAAAGCTAAGCGCCGGGAAATGTTAGTATCCTCGTCACGTGATTCCGACTTGGAGCCGTGAAGTCGTGAATTGACCTCATTGCTGATTTTGGCCGCAGCGCGGCGTAGTAACTGCTCTGTTAGTCTTGAGTTTTCATAACCGCGGTTTAATATATATCTTCTTTCAGGCGACTCGATTTATTGTGTTCTGCGCAAAGATCGGTGAGCTGGTTCTCTCTCTCTCCTCTCTCCTGAAGTGTGCCTCGGAACTCTCTAAAATTTCCGCGCTTATACCGGCGAAGTGAGCAGCTTTGGAAATCAACAGGGTATTTTGTGGTGCATCTGGTCATTTCGAAATCAGGTAAGAAGAATTAAGCATATGCTTTAAAACCCCTTTAAGTTTGGTTATTCAGGTAAGTAATAAAAAACCACGAATCATTTTAAATGTGATAAGTAGTATATTTTAATATAAGCATAGTTGTACTGATTTTGACAGTTCGTTACACATGTTCTATTATGTACAGTCCATACTCTAAAAAGATCATTCATTTTAATTTTTTCTTCGTGTTTTTAGGGTGATGCACCAAACAATATAAATATTTAAACTTAAAGAAGTTCTGCCTTTTCCGTAACTTGAAAAAATTAAAATCAAGGCACAAGAAAAAAAAATTATTTGTGACAATGTAATATGAACTGAAAACAGTAGCGCACACAAAATTTTTCAAGAGAGGGGTCGGGTCGAAAGTCCACCATTTTGGCATCATGCTCCATTACGCCACCCAGCATATTCTTTTAATTCTGTCGATTTTCGGGAACAAAAAACAATACAAAATTAATTATTGAACAAATAATTAGCATTAATAAAATTAACTATTAATAACAAATACATAATTAAATTTTACGTAAGATTATAACCAATCGAAAAAAAATCAAGGGCTATGGTGGGTATCCGGACCCCTAAGACACCCCCTTGTGTGCGCCACTGACTGAAAATAACGTTAAAATAAATTGGAGTAATTTAATAATAAGTCCAGAATCTTAGATATTCGTATTTTCAAAAAATTTCCCAAGATAAAGGATTAGAACTCGTGTCTATAGAAAATTCTCAAAGAAACTTATTTTGTTCAAGTACTAATTTGTGTAAAAAAAATCTGTCAGAGGTAATCTTTTCATTCTGTATTTAGTAATTGGTATAGTTTTGGTGAAATTTATTGTTGTATTATCGAACATTACTGTTTTGAAGTACATTTTCAAAAGTACCTTCAATTATATGTCTGTTAAGGTGAGCAATAGTGTTGATGAAACTGCACTAAAAGATAAATTTGAAAAATATTAATTTTCACCATTTATTTTGTAAAATTTATATCTTTAACTTTATTCTGTAATTTCTTTTTCAGTATTTAATATTAGATGTTTAAAGTTGGAAGATAATTGTGCTATTAGCAAATATATCACATGTAGGGAGACCTGTGTACCTAGGCCATCATGTACCTAGGGCCACCATTTTATATGAATAATATTTAGTTCTAAGTTTTATAACTCAGTTGGGTGAGTGATAACACCAATTCCTACTTTGGCATATGGCTGCGGTAGCCGAGTGGTATAGGTATCGGATCGTGGCTTGCTTGCCTTGTCACGAGTTCGAGCCCAGTACCACTAAAGACCCGCTGTGTAGGGCAGTGATGCACGTTAAATTTGTCGAGAGCTCAAACGTCCTCCCGTTGGTGTGGTAGTTAGGCGAGGGGGGTGCCAGCTCAGGTGTTGTCCACATCACTTGGCCATGGTTCAAAATTAGGTGGTCTGTCGCCAAAAGCCCTCAAGTAGCTGAACAGTGCGACGTTAATATTCAATCAATCAACCTACTTTGGCATTCATTTTGAAATTTTGCAAAAGAAAGCTGTGGCAAGTTATAAATGAAAAATAGTTTTACATGGTGTAAAGTAAAATTTTGCAGTTCATCTCTTTTTATTGTTGTACAAAGATAAGTCAAATATTTCTCTTTGAATTCTAGTACATAATTTTGTTTGTAACTTTAAGTACTAAATTAGATTTTAAATAAATCCCCTCTCCATCTGGGTTTTTCTGCAGAAGACATTTTGTATGAAATTACCTAGTCTTGTACCTAGGGCCGTGGCCCTAGGTACAATTGCAATTAATATTCTTTGTTATTATTTTATTAAAACAAGTTTTTATAATATAAGGAGAAAAGTGGCCACACACACATAATTATCTGAACCATTTTGATTTAGTCAAGTTTCTTACTATAATTGGATGATATTTAAATGAGAGGAGTGTATATTTTCTGAAACTTTCAATATGCTTGATTTATAAAAAATATGTTTGCTACCATTATTGTTATTATTCAGGATTATCATTTTGTTTACACAAACATAAAAATTCATTTAATAAAAAAAAATTCTTTATAATTATAAAAACAGAAGCATAATTCTAAATAATTTCTAATAAGCATAATTCTCGAAGTAAATCCAACAGAGGTGGCCGAAAACCAGGGAGTGGTAGAATCCTGACTGGCACTCCAGAAAAGGAAGAAATCAAAAATATCATGCTTTCAAAATTGCCAAAGAAAAGAAAAAGAAAATTTGTAGAAACCTGAGTTTGAAATTAAGGTATCAGATATTGAAAATTCTCATTCCACTGATGATGCAAATTCTACAGGAGCTGATGTATGAAATACTATTGAAAAAGGGGGGATTTTTGTTTAACAAAAATACAAGGCAAAAAAACTGAACATTTTTATGTGGCAGAAATAATAAATGTTAAAGAGCACTATAGTGTTAAATTTCTGAAGAATATTGCTCGTTCAAATAAGTTTCTTTATAACAAAGAAGAAACATTGTGCTCAAATTGCCCAAACCACAATCTGTTGGTGCTTAAGAGCAACAATGTATGCAGCTCACTTTTGTAACCAGTTTTTTAAATTATAATGTTGAATGAAAATACGTGTAATTCGTTAATAATTTGGCGCATTGCAAATTAAATAGTTGTATGATAAATCAATATGTTAGCTAATATTAATTGTTTTATTAAATTCATGTGTGTATGTTTGTTTTCCATTGATTACAGAGCGAAACCTAAGTTTTAGGGAAAGGCCCTAAGTACAATGATGTCATTGTACCTATACTCCATTTCACCTTAAGTTGGCAGCGCTGGAAAGGGTGCGCTGACCAAATCACAGCCTTTACAGGGTTACTCTAGGAGAAGAGCATGACTGTAACAAATAAAATTCTCCATATTTGGTGAGCAAAAAAAATTACTCTTGAAAAATTTGTTCATTAAAATTGTATGGAGTTTTTTATATATATAAGTATGAGCCCCTTTTTTAATCGAGATATTTAAGGGTTTGCGTTTCAATATGTTTAAAAATATTGATTATAATTAACTAGCAAAACTTTTCTCGAATAAAATCTCAATAGTTCCCAACATGTTGATTGCTTTTTTTTAAATGAAAAAATACGTTTAAATTGTAATTCACATGTTATCATTACATTGATTTTTTTTAAGTGTGACTTATGCCACTTTCAAAATAAATGGCTCATATACCTTTAGTTTCATAATTTCATTAAATAATAAGTCATTAATTTATAGGTCGCAAAGCCAATGGCTTTGATTTGGCGTGAATATTTTGGAAGAATGCAATCTTGAAAACCGGTTTTTTTAACCAAATGTTGTCAGCGAAAAGTCAAGTAGTTGTTTTCTACTGTATTCGTTCATAGGTATTAAAGAATAAATGGTTTTAAGATGTGATTAACTTAAAATATATCTTTAAACCTACGATTTCTATAATGCATGATACTTTTTAACAATTTTCTGTGCATTTGCGTTGATTTAAATTCCAAAACAAGTTGGAGCTACTTTTTCAAGCGTTGTTACATTCGCTACCTTTCCCAATGCTGCCAACTTGAGGTGAAACAGAGTATAGGGCCATTTTTGAATTTTTTTAAAAACCTTTTATCTCACAGAATTTATTATTTTAAGTACTTACATTAACTCCTATTGCATGGTAGTTGGGTATAATGATGAAAACATATCAGTTTCAAATTTTTTAAAGAGGCCAGTGGCTCTGTTTTCGTACATTGAAAAAAAGTGGCCCTAGGTACACAGGTCTCCCATAAATGTGAGGTTTACATGCTTGAAAGTTAAAATTCAAGGGTTTTTTCAATAGAAAAAGTTCAGGACCCCTTACCTTAAAAACAGAACTGATTTTAGGTTCGCCTAATCTGGCTCTATCTTAATACATATGTGTAGAGGTAGAAAAATTAATCAAACTACATAAAAAATTAGGCAGGTCTACAAAATTGCTTTTGAAAATTTGATTTGATAATTTTTGATTTTTTTCCTTTTTTTGTGTGTGTGTGTGCTGAAACCAAAAATGACGTCAGTTTTTCTCCACAATGTACAATATTTGTTGAATCTTAAGTACAGTAGTTATAACACAGTAACAGCAAACTCAAATGTGCTGATAGTTTTTATTTATTTCCATGTTATTCATAATTCCAACTATATCTGTATAGATATCAGTTTGACAGAGTAAACAATGATGCTGTATTTAATTTTAGTTTTTTGTAGGAAAGCTTGTTTTTTTTCCACTTGGAAACTTCTTGTGAACTTTAGAGTATAGAATTTTTTTTCCACATGATTTATGCTATAGCATCTAGCAATATTCCACCATAATATTTTCATGTTCCATTTTCCCTTGATATCTGTATTCAATCTTAGATATCTTGATGGAACCTATCTCATTGTTCTCTACTGGCATTCCTCAAGTTTTCTGGAAAATAGTTCACATGTGAGTGTAAAAAGTGCACCTTCTCAAACTGTTGCAACCTCATATTTAAAAAGCTTTAAACATGTGTTTTACTATATTTCTGTAGTTGGCATTCTTGACACGCTACCGAGGAATACATTACAATACTGGTATTATGTTCTATGGTTTTGAAAAAAATCTGTACTTAACGGAAAGAAATGGACGTAGTTTTTTTGTGTGTGGTTTCAGTACACCGAAAAACAAAGATAAAACAAATTATCAAATTTTGGGTTATAGTAATGTTATCATTGATCATAGATACAATCATAAATTGAGACCTTCTATGTAGATCATTATATATATGCTCTGTATTATCAAAAGTATTTGCTTTACATCTAAATTTTCTTTATGTTAAGTTTTATAATAGCTTGGCTAAAAAAATTTATTCTTCTAGACAATTTTTGTTAGTTTATAAAATTCTTTGATTGGATATCAATGTCTTAGAAATTATATGCGATATAATTATGAAATTTTAAAAAATTTAAAACTTTGATATTTAAATACTTTTGGTAGTTATGTGCATTGATGTTTATTTAGTTGTATTACATATAAGCTCCCCTTCATTTTCCAACTTCCATTTGGTGCTGGTTTTACTGCAATAGCCAGATCAAATGGTTGTGTGAAAAAGTTGGTTAAAACATTTTTGTTATTTAAAACATTTGTTGAATAAGCCAAATGAATTCAAAATTGTTTTGCTTCTGTTGTGATTTTCTGAAGTATTTCCTTAAGAGAGGACTTTTTATTTTTCGATTTGAGAGACTTTTTTTTAAAACTTTCTACTAGTGCATCATTATAAAAAGTAGAAAACTACGTGTTAATTTCCTGCAAAACAAAAAAAATCCTGCAGTTACTATTCATTTATTGAATCTTCTTCCTGCTGCTTAAGTTATTTGCATCCCAAAGTTTTAAACTGCCATTGTTCTTTATGCAATGTTAGTCTGCTTGAAAAAAGTGTTTAAAATTTTTTAATAGTTTCATTGGAGTTGGGAAATTAAAGTGTCTGAGCAAAATATATATTTTGCAGATAACAAATAAGATTTTTAAAATATTGAATGAAGAATGTGATAATGATAGTATTGTGTGCAGAAGGAAGATAAGCCAGTTTTCTGAATTTTAAAATTTTGAAGATAATCACGATAGTGACTTTGAAATTCATCAGCTGGAGAAATTACTGCAAAAATAAGGGCAACACTTTATAAGAGGATTAAGATAAAACTCAAAATTGGGGAAAAAGCAAATTGTGTGAAAAATTTTGAAATGAACAGAATCATTTTCAAGAAAATGCTAGAGCTAACATTGCATGCAAGCAGAATTACCGTTGTGACTTGACAATTTTTTTTAAATCGATTGATATGAATGTGCTCAAAGAATTATTTCTAATAACTATAACTGTGCTAGAAATACAAAATTTTTGCACAGATGTCAACTTATATGTGATAAAAATAAGAAGGTGTGTGAGCAATTTATAACGCATGCTTGATTGTGTAAATTAGTTTACCTGACAAAAGGAGACACTAGTTTTGATAGATTAAATTGTGCATTAACAGTGAAATGTTCACCCAAAAAGTTGCCATAATTTGTAAAAACTTGGATTTGACTTTAGATTCTCTAGTAATGAGTTAATCTTGGGTGATAAACTGCTGGCATGGGGTTAACCTTTTGTATTTGATTCATTTTCAGTGTTGTTGATTTATTTGTAATTTTGTATTTATTGTTAGGGAAATGAATTAATGAAATTTTTTTTACAGTAGTGGAATTTAACATTATAGCTTAATTTTATGTATTGTAGTAATTTTTTATCTCTTTAAGTGGTTATTTAAACTATTCCAATGTCCATGAAAGGATGTTTTTCACATATTTCGAAAAATAAACTGTTTTTTTCCTCTTGCCTTGACCTTTAATGTTTGAACAGACCTTGGCCATACAATTATTGTTGTTTTTGTTCAGGATGAAGTGCGAAAATGGCCATTTATACCACCAACTCTATTCTCCAAATTTGATGTTGATGGTTGTCCATATTTTTTCTGCTTCTCTGAAATCTCCTGCTAATTTATGTGTAAAAATAGAGATAGTTACTTGTAGGGCACCATTGTGATATTTTGTGCACATATATTAGTTAACTCGGATTTTTATTATTGCTGTCCTGTGTATCTTCATAATCAATTTTGGATATAAAAAAAGTTAGTGAATAGATATAATGAATTAGATAAAGAGAAAAAAAATTTTGCTAGGCTTGTAATCACAAATTATGTTTGTAAATTGACATACACACATTAGCTTGGCAACCTATTGCTGAGATCTCAAATGTCACATAATGTCTTTGTTAATATTACCAACTACAGTGTGTTTCAGAGTAAATTAGTGTCATCTCCAGCACACACACACATGACAAGAAAAATAAATTTGTATTTATCTGAAAGAATGACATAGAAATGCCAGTGGTTAATATACAAGTATCAACTATGTTTAAGTAGCTATCATAGCAGAGGGGTCATGGGAATGAACTCAGGGCCAGTGAGCCATGATTTCTAGTCCTGGTGCCACTAAAGACCCACTATATAGAGGAGCTGATGTACATAACGTCTATCAAGGCTCAAAGTCCTTATGTTGGCTTAATGTGAAAGTCTGGATAGTGAAATCTCAGCTCAGTTGTTATCCTTGTCAATTGACTGAGGTTCAAAGTTATAAGATCTGTCACTAATAGCCCTTGCATTATTTAGAGAACGATGTTGATAAAAAATCAAATCAAATCCATGTATATTTAAATACCTGTTGACTATTTTAATATTTATTCTATCATAAAATTAATCTTGATTCTTTAAGAATACATAATTTTTGATAATGAGCTAGCTACAAGAATGTGTAGGTTTGAAATGTCTCCCCCCCTTCCCCCGTCTCCCTGTAATTTTCTCTAAAAGAATGTTCGGAATCATGATTTGGTAATTTGATTGTTTTTAAATGAATATTTTTCTCTTAATATTTGCATTAAAAAAATTCTTTCATAGTTCAGGCTGTCGTACTGCAGAAAAAGATTTGGAAGGATATATATCATTACTAGCTGTTATACCCGTTCTTCGCATGGGTGAATTGAAATATTAAACAATGCAGATTGAAGGATAAAGAAGTTTTTAATGAGTTAATTTTATATGAATTGCAAATTAAATAAAACAAAACAAAAAAGCTTTCTGCATATCTCAGCTGAACAAAAAAAATGGGTTTGATGCCCGTACCGCCAAATACCCTCCGAGTACACGCGGAGTACGTGCTCATTAAATTAGTGGGTCCGAAAGTCTTGTGGGCTGAATCGCGAGTGCAGGAACTGGAAAATTTCCCTTCAAGTCAGTTCCGGGCCTAAATTGAGGAGGTGGAGGTCGGTGGTGTCGCCATCTATCGTTCTCCGGAATTTCTCGAGCTAAATCGTACTGTCACCTGTATGGTGCTCAAAGCTAAGGCCTAACGACAGGCGTACTTCTAACTCATTGCCACGATGAATTTCGTGGGCCTCGATCTGACTATGTCAGACAGGTGGCATGAGCAACAACAAAAAAAACCCCTGTTTGTTAAATTTTAAGTCTGTAGATCTAATAGCTGATAAACAGGATTTTTTTTTATCAATAACTCCCCGTAACTCTCTTGTGGGTCGATTTTTGAAAACACTTTCCTAAGCTGATCTCTGCTCAGCAAAAGTAACACATTGTTATAAATCTTGTGTAATGAACGCTTAAAATAGTATAAATAATTTATATCGGGAAGTGTAAGACGTTAATATTTACTTTTTGTTGTATTTGTTTTATGTTAAAATTATAATCAGCCTCACACTCCGCCTGTTCAAGCTGCAGTTCCTGGTGCTTGGTGTAGATAAAACAAAATGCAAAGTTTTGCTTCACACATAAAAGATAGATATATGCTGTTGTGGGCTTTTTTTGCAGATGGCAGAATTTTTTCCTACTTGACAATTATCTTTATATTTTGGACACTTCACACAATTTTTTATAAATTATTGCCTATGTGTGTTATTTTGATGTATAAGCTATATTATTGTAGTTTCATTAAAATCCATTCAGTTGTTTTTGCGTGAAAGAGTAACAAACATCCATACAAACTTTCACGTTTTTTATATTAATAAGGATATAATTTTCTTTTTTTTCTTGATCTGAATGTTGTGTTGCTATATTTTAATTAAGTTTAAAAATATATGTAATATGTACCTCAAAAAGAAAAATGGAATAATTAAGGCCCTTTCCAAGCATTAATTTAACACTTTACATGACATATAGATGGTATTGGCTATTGCGAAATTTTTGTCGCAAATATTTGTCTAAAGATTTCCAAGATGGGCAGTAAATTTCTCTCTGGTACTCCTTTCAATAAAATTCTCCCCACAGCGACAAGGGACACTTACTAAGGACTGGAGGAGGATCACAATCATGTAAAACTGGTAAAAGAAATGTTAGTTCTTTTTCTTTTCCAGGGAGGTGGGGTTAAAGAAGCAGAGTAAATTTTGACCATGGCAGAGTACTTATTTTTGGACAAAGATCAGTGGTCAATTTTTTCGACTCTCGGAACGCTTAGAAATGTAAGATGTTTTGGGGTGTATATATATTATTGATATTATATGCAAAGACAGTTTTAAAAAGTATTTTATTTTTTATTAAAAAATTTTATGATGTAATTTACTCATTGATAATATTAATTTGTGATCCAAATGTCACCTACGCTTGCATTATATTTAGTAACTGATATGTGTTCACAATTTTTTTACACAAACTGTTGGCATATATGAAAAATTTTGAAATTATCTGCTGTAGCATTTCATATTCCGCTTTTAATTCGTTTTTATATTTTGTTTTTGTTGCCACTCGCGTTGAGAAATGTTTTTCACTTACTAAATACATTTTTGTGAAATATTCATCGCTGTGTGAGAAATTTTTGTATTTTGCATGAATTGGCAATTTAAATTCAAGAGCTCTGGCTTAAATTTAAATTTCAACATCAAATCTGTCATGTCAATAAATTTTTCCATCTTCTTCATTATGGGTGTTTTTCCCCCTACAAATGTAAAAGTTTCAAAACATTGTACTCTAACTAGTATAAAATTACTTCGTGGAACTTGGGATAGTATATTCACAACCTACTAGATAAAGAAAAGTTTTAAAAAATTCATTTATAATACAATAGAAGTTTAAAGTTTTTCAAAACAAAGTTAAATTCTAAATTTTTTTTTTTTAATTTTAATGTATATCATCTGTAGATAATTGTGGTTATACGAATTTCATGAGAATGTGAATCCATTTTGCATACACATTTGTAATATCTCTTTCCGATTTTTTTTTATTTTTATTGTGACTCGTGGAACCCCAAGGTACTGTGGAACTCAATTTGAAGATCAATTCTCTAGATAAATGATGTAGAGAAAGAAACTGTTCAATTTTTCCTGAATAAATGATTTTTAAAGGAAGAATTGGTGGATTTAAAGCAATGGAAAATTAAATTTCATGTTTTAATCTGCTGTATTAAATGAAAAAAACAGTATAAATTTTATTTTAATACGATAAAACGGATTGGCAACCTATTTCAAGCGTGCCACATGTGGCATAATTCTCAGTGGCACTCTGCACTACTCAACAAATGTGTCCATTTTTGAGAGGATGGAAGTTGATAAATTTGTAATGGACCTCTTATTTGACAAAGATCTCCAGAATTATGGACAATTACGAAATTTCAAAAAAAAAGGGAAAAAAAACCGGGTAAATTTACAGCATTTTTTTTAATTATGGAATGTCATTGCTGGAAAAAATTTACTTCAGGGCACGCCAGGTTTTTTGAAGGGGTTTTTGGGGGTAGTAGCGGCCCTTTTTAAAGCCGCTGGGCCCGAAAACTTCTTTTTTGAAACCCCGGTTTTTCGGTAAAACCCGTTTTATGCCCAGGTTGGGGGTTTTATTCCCATCCTTTTTTTTTTCAATTCATTTACTTATTTTTTAAATAAATTAAATTAATTTACTTATGAAAGGTTTATTAAATATTAAATGATATTTTTTGTAATTATTTTGTATTTTATAAAATAAAAAAATTAATATATATATATTTTAAATTTTTTACTAGTAAAATTAAAAATTATTATTAATTAGAAATATTTAAAATTATTATTAATTAAAAATAATTATTAATGAAAATTGTAAATATTTATTAAAATTAATTAATCACTCTTTATACTAATTACTATTTATTTGAAAAGGACTTATTAAATATTTTATAAAATTGTAAAATAATTAATTTAATAATATATTTTATAAATTAGTTTATATTATATATAATATTTTATTTATAGTATATTGTATTTCACATTATAAAACTATTTGCAACTGTTTTTTGTTGTAAAATATCATTTAATATATTTATTATAAATATTATTTATTAATTTAAAATATATTTATATAATTAAAGTAATTTTTTTATTTTATAAAATACAAAATAATTACAAAAAATATCATTTACAAACCTTTTCATAAGTAAATACTAATTCTAATTTATTTAAAAAAATAAGTAAATGAATTGAAGAAAAAAGTTGATCGCTACATGGAATAGAACCCTCAACCTCCAGCATAGAAAGCAGACGCATTTACCAATCAAGCTACTAACTCAAGTTGGGAAAAATTAAAATTTAATTGTGGCAAAAAGCTAAGCATGAATTTCGGCGGCTGATTTCTCTCAATCGACTGGCCATTGACGAATTACATTGAGGGGTGAACAACTTTAAAAAAGTGTACCACTATTACACCAAGTCCTCATCAGAAAATGAATATCCTTAGTCGCGTCTCCTTGTTAGACTAATTCCTATCTATAAAATATAATTATTTTTCAAACAAATATGCAAATAATAATTTCATTACATTACTTTTAATTATGAACAGCAGTATCAATAATATCACGTGTATTACAAATTTTTTTTCCTGTCGTTTTCAGTACAAATTATGAAATATAACAACTTTGATAAAAGCGTTGTATAATAATAGACATGATATATTTTATGCTGCATTTACATATAAACAAGTTTTAAATTTTCTACAGTTATTGATTTTAGTATAATAATAACATAAATTTAATATTTATACCTTTGGATAACCATAAGAATATTTAATTTTTACGCATATTTGCTAACAAAATAATAGTTTCATTTTATGCAGGAATCCAGAAAATACGCTGCCTAATATATACAAATATCATGTGCAGTTTTTTCGATATTCTGTTCAAGAACCTATAGGTGATCACAGTAGCCAAGAGGGTCACGGTCACAAATTCATGGTCGGGGCGGCGATGTTTAAGTGCTTCTGGTGCTATTGAAGACTCTCCAAAGAGGGGTCTGTATCTCACAGTCCTCATGTTGGGGGATGCCAGCTCAGGTACTGTCCTCGTCCCTTTACTGAAGTTCAAAATTACGAGGTTGTTGATAGTCCGAGTGTAGCTTCAAACTTTGACGTTAATCAAATAATCATTCGATAGTATGTAGATTTTATTTTCTATCCTGTATGTGTCACTTTTTTGCTTTTAATAGATTCCTCTGCTTCAAGTAGCTCTCTCAATGGCATATCTCGTGGTGCACTTCCATCAAAAATTTCAGCAAAAACATTCAAAATAAAAAATTTTTAGTTTGGGAAAAAGTTCTTTCTAAAACTTTGTTTGCTGTTATGCGCAGAGTTAGTTTATCTTTTTTACACCATAAATAAAAGCCACACCATTTCTGTTGGGTAATGAATAACTGACTTGTATTTGATACTAAAATCTATGATTTTAAAGCAAATATAGATTTCCCTTTCATTCTATACTTTGATACCTAGACTTTTTTGTAATTAAAAATTCGAGTAGATTTGTTTCAAATCTTGTGCAGAATAAGTAATCTTATTTTTTAAAGGTATTTTTACAAATATAAAGAATAAGCTGAATTAAAATTCCTGTAAGAAATAAACGTTTCTACTCAAAGTTCAAAAAGTGACTAAAACGAAAGCAATATTCAACTTATTTACTTCAGTCGAGATTTTCCACGCTTCTTGTGGGTGTGAAGCCACCTGGCGGCCCCACTTTGAATAAATAATTTTTAAGCTCGCGAGATTCATTACAACTTTACAAAATACAATTATTTTATACAATATTTTTATTTTTAATGTTGTGTTTTGTAACAAAAATAAATCCCATAACTGTTTCTATTTTATCACGTTGCTTTGTACTGAAATGATGAATGGTAATTGAATTTGTGTTTTTTATTAGGTACCAAAAAACTCAATCATTTAAATACATAATTACCAGGAAAAGATAATCTGATAATCGATGCATTTAATCACATCAAACCATTTAAGAAAAAATTATTGTTATTTGAATCTCCATTAAAAAAAACTATAGCTTTAAAAACTTTCTATTGATTGAAGAATTAAAGAATTCAAAATGTATCAGTTACATCAAATATGCTAAAAAAAATTCTTATAACTTGCAGCCAATACTTCTGAGACATTTAATTTAGACAAATACAAAAATTATTTGAAATATATTAATCTCCCTTCATGCTCCATGTCTAGTGAGCTGTAGAATATCTCCAAATGAAGCTGATTGACTTACAATGCAATAATGAATTAAAAAACACGTTTTTGATACATCAGAATCATAAATAATTTTTTATAACACATATGTCACCAAAGAACAAATTTTCACTGGAGAGATTTTACACAAAAGTGAGCTCTTTAGATCAACTTACACTCCAAGTAATTTGGCTCCCTCCCCTGAAAAATGAAATTTATCAAACAAAAAAAATTGGCGGCCAAGCTTAACGGACAGAAAACCTACAACATCAATTACGTTATACAAAACATGCATTGAGATCGATTTACCAAAACTGAGTGAAAGAGTTGAGAAATATATATCTCACTAATAAAATAAATTAAATATTATTTGATCGTTGCATTATTATTATATTATCTATGTTTGTATACATAAAAAAAATAATGAAAGCAATAATAATAATTCTGTTTTAAATTTTTATTCCAGTAAATGCTTGTAATGGTTCCGATTTTAGCACAGATATATATTTTTTGTGACCTGCGGAATTGTTATGTTTTTCCGAAGTGGCCCGCAAGGTCATTTGGGTTGGCCACCCCTGTCCTGTGCAAAAACCCCATCAATGGCAATTAAACAAAGTAATTTATCATAAATTGATTATAATGAGTTACAGATTGTTTTAAAACAATAATTTATGGTAAAATAGCTTTGTAATAATTAAATTGATATACAAGTTTTCTAGTGGGTAGATTCGATATCCCCCTCTCCCCCCAAAAAAGGTGTAAATAGCTCATAATTGATTGAGATTTTCTGAGCAAATGAATTTTAAAAGTTTTCTAAAATTAAAAATTATTAGTTTTAATTTTTTAAAAACTAGTGTTTTTAAAAGTTTATTCAGCAGATTATCTTTTTGTGAATGCTTTATTTTCTAATTTAAAAATAAACTATATATATGTATAGTTGTTGCATCTTTACTTATATAATATCTTTGTTTTTGTAAATTTAATTTTCATGATCTGGCAACAAAAAGATGTTGACATTTTTGTAGCACGATGTAAGAACAAGAATATTCTAACAAGAATAAAAAAGTTTAACGATCTAAAATAGTTTTCTTCTTAAAAAGGATGAATTAATTCTAAATAACTATTTTGCTTATCTTATATACGGCTTGCATCAATCGCCTACAAACTGGTGACCAGACTTTTTTCAAAATGATATTGAGAATAATGAAATGGCAAATTGACCATGAAACATTCGGCTAATAAGGTAAGCCGCTAAAATTCCTTTTTGGGAAGAAAACCAGAAATATGGTTTTTTTTCAAGTTGAAGCTCAATTTTCCATTGCTAATATTAAACAAGAAGAAACTAAGTTTAATTACCTTGTTGCTCAGTTAGGTACAAAAATTTGCAGAAAATATATGGGATATCATTCAGAGTGATGAAAAATAAATATTCTTGTGTTAAAAATAGATTCTTTAAGTACTTCTTTCAAAGAAAAGTGAAGAAAATGTATTAAAAAATATTTACTGAATCTCTATTAGGTGACACTAAACCCAGTCAACTTTTTGAGTAAAAATGAAATCGTTGGTTGAGCATTATCTCCTAAAAGTTTTAAGAACTTTTTATGGCTAGATAAATTACCAGACTCCAAAATATTTAGTTGTTGGTTCGAAAATTTAGAAAATTTGTCAGGTTATGGCAGAGATAAAAATTTTGGAAATAAATTCATCGCCAGAAATTTATTCCTGTTACTGCAGATACCTCTGCTATGAAAAATATCCTGGATAAAAAGTCAGCCTTTTGGAGAAACGATTTCTGTGAATTATCATCAACAAGAGAAAATACAGTTTAATTTAAAAATCTAATCAAAAACACCTAATTAAAAGTCTATCCTCGTAAGCTACCAACCCAAATGGAAAATACTGTTATTTCCCACTTCATGTTTGGTAATGTTATCCTGATAAATGTAAAAAGTCCATGTTCCTGAATAAGGCATCAGAAAACTTAGAAAGCAGTAGATTTGGCTGCAAGTTCTGCTACAGAATACAAAGATTGCCGTAATTACCGTTTATTTGTAACTGACAAAACACACCGTTTACGTGCTTTCTTGTTGATAGTGGTGTTGATTTATCAATAATTCCTGCCTCATGTAAAATAAAAATTTGTGATTCTTTAAGCTTTATGCAGCAAACGCTCAGAAATACCAACTTTTGGTCATAAAATTTAACTCTAAATCTAGGCTGCTACTGAGTTCCAGTTTCCCTTTCATTATTAAGTAAAAGTAGATAAAGGAATAATTGGTGCTGGATTTTTTTAAATAAGTTTAACTTGTTAATTGACATCCGGCAAAACAGTTAATAGATGGAATAACTAACCTTCATGCTAAAGGTGAAATTTCTTCTATTTTGCAAGAAAAATAAAATTAACATAATGGATAAACATCAAAATTTTCAAATATATTGAATATTCAGATTTAATGAAACCAAATTTGTTGAAGCTACTAATACTTAAACATGATGTTAAAATCACTATATTGCTACTAGCCCAATCGTTTACTCAAAAGTCACAATTGAATTTTAAATAATTAGGAAATAGCCAAGCAAGAATTTAAATTTATGTTAGATAATGATATCATTTGATCTTCTAAATTCCATGGCAAGCCCACTGCCATCTTGTGAATAAAAAAAGATGGAAGTGTTAGACCCTCAAGTGTGATTATAGACGCTTAATGCCCAAACCATTCCTGATCTACCAATTCCACGCATTGAATATTTTCTAAGATTGACCTATTCAACATATTTTCAAATTCCAATTGCTGAGGAAGATAAGGAAAAACAGCCATAATAACACCATTGGCTTATTTTTGTTTACCGTTATGAGCTCGGTTAAGAAATGCACCCTACTTTTCAGCCAGCTTTTATCAATGAAGTATTATTTGACTAGAATTTGTTTTTCCATACTTAGATGACATTCTAGTAGCCTCTGAAAATGAACATAAAACTCATTTGAAACTTGTGTTTGATAGTGTTTACAAAAATATGGTTTTCGAAAGGAATATCTCAAAAATCAACTTTTGGGGAGTAACTCGCCTAGAATTCTAGGATACTTCCTCTGATAACACTTTTAAGGGATCTGCAAGGCTTCACTTTCAGAGAAAGTGGATGCAATTTTATCATACAACATCCTAAACAATTCATGATTTAAGAACCTTCCTTTTGGACTTCTTAATTTTATAGAAGATATTTAAAAAATGCTGCTAAACATCAAGCTATTCTTCATGAGTATTTAAAAGGTTAAAAAAAAAGACAAAACAAAAATTGTGTTTGGACAGAGGAAGCTAAAGAAAATTTTGAAAAATGTAAACAAGATCTTGCACATGCTACTTTATTGCTTTCTGACCTCTAATTTACACTGGCTTTATTTACTGACGCCTTACTTCTTATACATCTGATTCTTGGGTATTACAGCAGTTTGATGCTGGAAGTTGAAACCGATTTCATTTTTCAAAAAATTAACTGAAGCACAGAAAAATTACAGTACCTATGATATAGGGAATATATCTTTCCGGCCAAACAAGCTTAAACACCTTCTGAAGGATGTACCTTTTGTCATTTATACTGATCGCCAAGCCACACATATGTACCTTTCATCAAAAAATGAAAAAGCTTCACCCAGACAGATATCGCCATTTACAATATATATCACAATTTTCAACAAATATTTGTCACATTAGTGGAGAAAAAAATATAGTTGCAGATTCATTATCCAGGATTGAATCTATCTCTGAAATAGATTATGACAAAATTGCTGATGCACTAGTTGATAATGAAGAACTTAATAAACTGGCGCTTTGAAAACCATCCTTAAATTTTAAAACAATATCCCCCACTCTGGTAAAATTGCATTTCTGGTGTGATATTTCAACTGCAAACATTCGGCCCATTTATACCAGCCTCTTCAATGCTGATGTTTCAAAAAATTCACAACTTGGCTCACCTTGGTGTGAAATCTACTGTTAAACAAATGTAGCTCTAGATTTATTTGGCTAAAACATTCAAAAAGATGTCAATCAATGGGCAAAATCTTTGTATCCAGTAAGTATCAAAAGAACAAAATTACTAGACATGTACACATTCACAAATTGGCACCTTCCAAGAAGTAGATGATCGATTCAGTGTCATTCATGTTGACATCATCATAGGTCCATTTCCTGTATCAGAAGGAAAAATAAATTGCCTTACTTGCATTGACCACTTCACATGTTGATAGAGGTTATCTTTTATCAAATATCACGACAGAAACGGTTGCTCGAGAATTTAATCACTGGATTTCACTGTGCTTTGGAATGCCATACCGCGGTGATAACTGATCAAGGTACTCAATTTAGATCTGGAGCTCTTTTAAAACATAGGTGTTATTTTGTGGATTTTAAAGTATGAACAACATCCTATCATCCACAATGTAATGGAAAAAAATTGAAAGAATCCATTGCACCTTAAAAGCAGCCATCAGGAGTGCATAACTCAGTTAAATGGACACAGACCTACCAACGGTATTGTTAGATTACGATCATTTTACGTGTAGTGACACAAATTACACCATTGCAATAAATGAAAGTTTATGTACAAATCCATCCGACATCAGGAGAATTTTTCGAGAAACCTAAAAATGTCTTGGATACAGATACGCTTATGAAGAATTACAGAAACAAATGGATCAGTTACAACCACTAAAAAACTCTCGCCGCATTAACCTTTCTCAAAACATCTTTTGTCCATAAAGACTTGCATAACAGTACACATGTGTTCATACGTTGACAGAGGAAAAAGCACTCTAACCTCCTGGGTGACGATATGATCGCTTCTGCGGCAAAAAAGATACTATATTTACTGTGAAAAATTAAAGGCAAGGGACATCACTGAGATCTGTAGACAGATTAAACCTGCATATTTGTTGTCAACTGATGGTGATAATCCTGATCATTTCAAACAATTAGAACATGCACCAACTCTGTCCCAGAAAAACTGATTGTACAAAGAAAAATTGTGAAAACAGCCACCAGATTTGCTGAAAAGATGTCCAAAGAATAACCACACGCTTCTGGTAGACACATGTAACGCTTCCAGCTGCTACAGAGATTTCAAATGCATATTATTTTATGACTCTCATTTTTCTTTATTTTTACTTTTATTTGTATGTATTGTATATTGTATCTGTGAACTATGTTACTGGGGAAGGAGTAATGTTGCATCTTTTACTTATATAATATCTTTGTTTTTGTAAATTTAGTTTTCATGATCTGGCAACAAAAAGTTGACATTTTTAGAAGCGATGCAAGAACAAGAATAAAAAGCTTGGAATCTTAGATCTAAAATAGTTCTTCTTAAAAAAGGATGAATTAATTCTAAATAATTTTGCTTATCTTATATATTATTTGTGACTAAAATCAATTTTAACTATAGTACTAAAAGCGTTCAATGAGCAAACAAATATATGTTCATGGTACGTCTCACATATTTTTCATAAAAAAAGTTGTATAAAAATTTTATTAACATTTTTTTATCATATATTTAACTAAAATGGATATATTTTTCATTAACTTGTGTAAAATGTATTGTGCAAAGAAATTACTGCGTCTGTTATATTAAAAATTTAGTCAAGAACTTGACCAGGTTATTGAAAATGTTCAATGATAGAAAATGTCAGACAGTATTTTTTAATAGAAAAAAAGGCAGGAAAAGAAAAACTTACAAGATACAGAGATTCTTTTAAAATGATATTACATATTAATTTAATTTAGCTACACTTTTATCCCGACATACATTAAAAATCGGGTGCCGCTTAGAATCGAAGACAGAAAAAGTTCTTAATACTGGTAAAATAAATTATTCACTTTTTATTAAATTCACCTTTATTTATATTTTATTTCACAAAGTGAGTGAGTGAATATTAACGTCGTACAGATCAGCTACTCGAGGGCTTTTGACGACGGACTTCGTAATTTTGAACCATGGTCAAATGACGAGGATGACACTTGAGCTGGCACTCCCTCTCCTAACTTCCACATCACACCAATGGCAAGAAGTTTGAGCTTCGACAGATTCAATGTGTATCGCCCCCCTACACTGCACAGCAATATATTAGCCCACTATTGAAAAGCACATATGTCAGTAGGATACATGTTGCAAACTGAATATTTAAACTGAAAAATATTACTGGTGTTTTTAGACTTACATGTTCTGTGTGAAGTTTTGGTAATCCTTTTATATAAATCACTTGCCAATTTAAGATGTTGTTGTAAGGGAGAATTATGAGTATGAATGACAAATTATAGCTTTGCTATAATAATTAACTACTGTTGTGTCCCAGTGTTACCTCAAAATGTTACATAATGTTTATTCTTTTTAGACATGCAGAGAGAGACAGTTATTTATCTCACCGTAAAGGAGCTGTTTTGCTTCAAATCAAATAGTAATAAAAAGTATAAATATTCATCTACAAAGTTTACCCACGTAGTTTATTAACTTAAAAATAGGAGAAAGCACCATGAGAGAGAAAATTATTTTTATTAATAACGTTTACATCATTTGCAAGTAGTTGAACATTTTAAATTTATAGAGAAAAAATTATATGAGCAGATTAGGAATTTTTATTACATACCTTTTGCACGAAGATTGACATTTTTCTCAAATTAATAATTAAGCGCATAAAACTTATTGCATTTTATTTTAAATTTATTGAAGCTTTTACATTTTACATTATTTCAGTGTTGCTTATGAATCATAAATTGTATTAGTTTCTAATTTTATTCTTTTCAAAATCTATATTATATAATTAGAGTATTTTCAGCTATGTTATTTCAGATCATTGTCTTGTTTCCATACTGGTATTTTACAGAATAAATGTAAAACTTAATTTTTTTCTGTTAAAATCTTCAGAAAGTATAAAATTTATTCTGAATAATGATAAAAAAAACTAATAAAATTTTTGTTTGGATTTTTTTTCAAAACATTTCATATTTTGAATATGGCAAATTAAAATAAATTTGTTGCTGTTACTTATGCCTTCTGATCGATGCCACCTGATTCATGTGATGTGTATCAAAGTTGAATGAATGCAGAGTCGGCACTCACGTAGGTTTTAAGTTTTCCAACCAATGCATTCAATTAGGTTTTTAACAATTTATATTGCATATCTCGTTAAATTAAGAAATTCATATTGTGTGTGTGATTAAATGGAATTTCAAATGTCTATTCATATAACATTTAAAAAGCAGATTATTCATTGATTAACATGTTAAGAAATATGATAGATACATATTTATTAACTATCTGTAATAAATTCAAGCATCAAAAATTTGGTTGCATGAACCACCACTAGATGGTGCCACAAATGAAATGGCTCTCACTGATGGGGACTTCCTGTGTCTGTAAAAGGCTTAGAGAGAGAGCTGCTAAAATGCAGCTAAGATTTAAGGGGGAAGGGGCTGTAGTTTTTATGACCGAAAAGTTTTGAAAAAAAGATTTATTTTCATTTGTCATTATCAGAGAAAAGTCATTGCATTTTTCATGTAGTGTTCAATAAATTAAAACATATTTAAGGTTTTTAAAAAAATAAGGACTATGTTCTACCCAGATAAGTAATAAATACATGAAATTTAAAAATTTTGAATTCAAAGTGAGAAATCTCCCTTTTTCAAAAATACATAATGAAACTGAGTGTGTGATTAAAAAAATATATAAATACGAAAGTTAAAGCATTCACAACAAGTGGAAAGAAAACTTAACTTGTTTTATAATTAGACAGATAAAAAAGGAACTATCAAAATTCAGTGTATAATTATACATCTTTTAAAATTTCCACATGTTTTTATTCCTTTTATAAAATTTTTTTGAGTTTAGCATGTCCAAAAAACAATTTACTGTTGTTAACCAATGTATGTGAATTACATAAAACAGATTTTATCCTTAATACTATTTAATGAAGATATTTTAAAATGCTACTCTGCTCCTACAATAATTGATGTACACACATGAAGTTTGATTTATAAATATGTCAAGCTATGTGTAGCAAAAGTTAGTATGGGTTTACTGCTAGCAGGATTGATATAAGTAAAGTACTTTGTTTACCTGAATGCTTTTTGAAAATTCTTTGAGAAATTAGTAAATTCTGAATTGAACTATTTTTTAAAAAATAAGTATATTCCTTTGATTCATAAATGCATACCAACTTTTGTTACATAAGATATTTAAAAGAAGGCGTAGTAGAAAAAAAGCCTTAGCTTTTTAATTGCAGATAAATGAGCTATTTCTTTTATCTGAGATCAATCCGCGTAACGTTTTTATTTGCATTGAGATGTTAACCCTCTCGCTGTTTTATCAAAAGTGGTTAAAATTTGTGTATGGTTTTATTAGGATTAAAATATACGAAAAATGTTTGTTAAAAGAGTTTTTATTTTAAAATATCCAATGAGATAAAACCCAAATGTGAAAGCATAAATATTGGAAAAAATGCCTACCTGTGGAAATCGCAGCGAGAGGGTTAATAGAAATAAATGCACAATCCTGAATTTTTTAACTTAGAGCTTTCAAATTTATAGAAAAATGGATAAAAAAATTTTGGCTAAAAAAAAATTTACCGTAAAATCGGCGTATAACGCGCACTTTGAACACAAAAAATAAGTCAAACTTAAGGGCTGCGTTATGGGGTATAAAAATGATAGCTTTAAAAATAACAAACGAGATGAGCCTAAAAAAAAATTTACTTCTACTTATATCGAAACACTGTTTATTTAAAAGAAACGACTTGCCTTATGAACTGAAAGAGTTTATGGTGTTAATTATAGCACGATGATTAAAATATATTAAAAATGAAATAATTTTACATCCATTTCAGTAGGAAAAAATATTGAACATCTTTATATTCCGCTCACTCCGTTTTTACATTTTTATTTCCCTAGCTGGTTCTACAGTTTTATGACAACTCATTAAATCCATCATATATTTTTTTTCATTGCCAGATTCAACACACAGGATAAAAGACTACTAATCTGAACTTAAAAATATAGACAAATTATTTCTCTGACAAATAGAACTAAATACACTACTCTCAAAGAAGTTCTCATCAGAGTAATATATTCAAGCTCATCTGCCTTCCTTCATCCATCAACACCTGTTACTACAAGTTGCAATGCTAGAAATATACTATTTTTTCAAAAGTCTGGGATAATACCTTGAATAAATGACTAGAACAGGGATGGCGAACTTTTATGGGTCAACGTGCCATTTTCTCTAAAGAAGTGTTGAATGAGGTATAGAAGTACCGTCATAAAAATTTGACTTGTGATTATTAGAAAAATAATAAAACTAAGTTCTAACAACTCAAAACTCTTCATTTACTACGAAAAAATACCTTTTGTGTGTGTACTGTATAGTTGTAAATGTTTTAGTTATACATGCAATTGAAATTATAAAGTAGCATTAGTGTGACTTCTAATGTTGTACATTGGATGACAAATTATATCAGGTTTGTAAGATGTTACTTCTAGCAGAATGCAGGCTGAATTGGAGTCATCTGCCAAACGGTTTCAAGCAATTATTTAGTTTTGCTGTGGTTCACTTTTTTGACAAGACAATTTTTGATTCGTTTCAAAATACCATTTTACCGACGATATTCTGCATACCACTGTTCCAGAATATAAAACACACCCTACTTTGGCGTCTTTATTAAAAATGTCATATTTCTACATTCACTGAGTTTGAAATTCTCTACACTTACTATCTTGCTCTTTTTGTTCTTTTACTCAGCTATCCATGTTAAATAACAGTTAAAAATCGTAAATATAACACAAATAAACTTTAAAATACAGTTGTCATCGATATTGACTGTGCTACCCGTAGACAAATTTTGCATCATAAGCAATTGTAGCCGACGACGTAACTAAGGCAAGACAATAACAAACGAGTGTGCTCCCCGCCACCGATCACTCGAGTTTGTTTAATACTTGTGAACTTAGTTATTTTGAACTAAAATACAAGACATTTAGATCGCTGACATGCCCAAAATATTGTGTTGCTTGCCATTCATAGCACACGTGCCACTAGTTCGCCATCCCTGGACTAGAACATAAAAGCAATGTATACAAATACTTTAGATTTCTTCGTAAAAAAGGGGGTGCTTGTTATACGGCGAATATATCGAAAAATTTAAAATTCAGCTTGAAAGTATAGGTGCGCGTTATACGCCGGAATTTATGGTATTTGAATTTTTGACAGATTTTTGTGCATTGAATCGTACTGTGTCTTAAATTGATGTGCAAAATTTTTTATTTTATTTGAAGAAAACATTTTGTTGGGGAGAATTTTTTCATTGAAGACTAAAGTTTTTTTCCTTGTTTTTATTTGCTAGCTATTGTGTGAAGAAGTAGTAGTTCAGAAGCTTTATTTATATATATAAAAGTCCGTCAGTTGAATCTTAACTTTGCTTACAGTATGTGACGACACAATTGCTCTAGTTGAATGATTGTGAATTGTCAATCATAATTTGAAGCATGCTTTGCAGTATAATGTGCATACTGGTTTAATACTGTTTAAAAAATTTTAATGGGCTGCAGATTGGTGTTTTACTGTTGTAGACCTAGTACATTCCCAGGAAGCTGGTATCCCTTTTTAGAGTGGCACCATATAGGCGGATACCAATTGCTGCAAGTAATTTTGATGCCCAGAGGGAGGAACCTGAGCTCTGACGATGCAAACCTGTTCTAGAATTTAATTTTGCCGAGAGCAACCTAGCCAAACAGATCATTTGCATGCCGTATAAGCATGCGATATGGCCGCTGTTGATTTTCTGCATCATGAAAATCCACCGACTTGGGCTGGGGTCGAATGCGCAACCTGAGACGCAGAAGGCCAGCGGCAAACCAACCACATTACCCAGCCGGTGGCTTAATACTTATACTATAAAAAATTATTTTAAAAAATAAATGCATTTAATTTTTAGTCTGGTTTAAAGGTACATGTAGTTAAGTGTGATGCATAGATTTACAAATAAAAGTTTAGATTTTAATGTCTTGTATGTTTTATTCCATCTATTATTTGTTTAAAAAAAATGTGTACCTTAAAAGTTCTCTTAGACTGCATAACCCTTAGTGATATACCTTTTTTCCAAGTTAAAGCTGTGCTTCTATTTCACATTTGATGATAATTTTTGCTAGTGTAGTGTTTGTGTTTTTGTTTTGTAGTTGTGACTAAATGTATTAATCTCATCTACACAGATCATGAAGACAAGATCTGAGAAATCTTTAAAGAGAAAAGCCCCAAGATGCCAAGAAAATGTATCCATTTTAAAGGACATCTCATCAGGAAAAGGCGCAACACAGTCCAAAGAAGTAACCAACATCTCAACTGCAGGCATTATGAAGGAATCTATTATGCCAGCCCAGAAAGTTAAAGCTCAAGTTGAAATGAAGGAATCTATTATTCCAGCCCAGAAAGTTAAAGCTCCAGTTGAAATGAAGGAATTCATTATACCAGCTAAGAAAGTTAAAGCTTTAGCTGAAAAAATGGAATCTATTATACCAGCCAAGAATGTTGAAGCTCCAGTTGAAATGAAGGAATCCATTATACCAGCTATGAAAGTCAAAGCTCCAGCTGAAAAAATAGAATCTATACCAGCCAAGAAAGTTAAAGCCCCAGCTATAAAAATTGAAGAAACTACTATCCCAGCCAAGAAAGTTAAAGAAGAAATGGCGGACAACTTTGAAAAAATGAAGAAATTATCCCGTAGAATTTAAAGCTGGCGGACAACTTTGAAAAATGAAGGAGTATCAACCAAGAAGGTAGAGAAAAAATTAACCAATTCAAAGATTGAACAACTGATGCTAAACCTAAGAAGGTACAAGCCTACGCAAGAATTAAAAAAGAATCGGGTAATAATCTAAAAATTGAAGAAATATTTCTACTGATGAAGTATTTCGTTCTGATCTTCCTAAGAAACTGGATACTAATGATAAATCGTATGTATCTCTTGGAGAACCACGGATTGATGAAGAAATATTACTCCAAAAATTTACAGAGGGTTGGAAAAGAAGATCTGTTGCTCGTATATCAGGCAAAACAGTTGTTCAAGTTGATGTATACTATTACAGGTATGTGTTACCATCATGATTAGTTCCAAGTGCTAAATTTTAATTCTTAACTGTATTAAAAAATTGACATAATATGGAATTTAGTATTATCTTTGTTTATGTTTTCTTTTTATTTGTAATACTTTTATGATTCCAAATTCAGTATAACCAGTGGAAGGCACAAAAAACAAGATAAAAACAAACATAAGAAGTAAAGCAGCAAAAATGGATGTTCTAGAACAGTGGCTTTCAAACTTAATGTGCCCATGGACTCCTTTTTGTCCCAAGAATTTACCCATAAACCCTCTAATGAAATAACTATTTATACCTATTATATAGAAAATGGGCAAATCCTCTAATGTCTAGAAAATGGTTTATGATATTGATAAACATTGTAAAATAAGACTATTTTATAAATGAATCTAAATTTGGTTTATGTGTAAGGTATCAATTGTATTAAATACTTATATAATGTACTTTTTAGCCTGACTTCCACCGTAGCTTGACGCTTGTCGTTGCGCATTTTATATTACCTATTTAGTTTACAAACAAATTTTTTACTCATTACAAGTCGTAGTTAATTTTTTTTTCTTTAATAATAGAAATGCATCACAAATATTTTGCTTTATATCAAACCTTTCGCAAACCTCCTTGCCAGTGTTCACTCACTTTTAAAATTTAATTGTAATTTTCTCCGAATACCCCAGCAGTCACACAATATCCAAGGGTCATAAGAACCACTTTAGAATATGATCCCGAAAAGTGGTCCTTAAACCATATGGATCCCTGGAAGTCTAATTACTTACTGGGGGTCTGCGAAAGTCTCTCATCTAATGTTAAGACTTCCCTCTTTTACAGACTCTGAAAAGACCTCATGGAAAAATTGAAAGGTATGTGTCATCCTAAACTAGATCACTGAATTATCTCCTATTAAAATATTTATTAGAACATATATTTCTATATAGAATATTAATTCAGTTTTTTTAATGTTTGCAAATATACATAGTCATTATTAAAAAGTAATATTTTCAAATATTTATTTGTAGAAAACACAGAGGTGCAAAGATTAAGAATGAAACTCTTTATAGCGTGGCAATGTAATAATGTTTGCATGCATCTTAATTTCCTAATTGAATTGTGTCTGCCATTAATGATTTATTTGTGTCTACATTATTTATTTGAAACTAATTTTTGTAATATTTTATATATATATATAATTAGATGCTTACTGTTTTCTTAAAGTTAAAAATGTCTGTATAAATAGCAGAGGCACACACACAGTCGACTGTTTACTTGACTCACCAGTGGTGCAACAGCCCTTAAAGGCCAAGAGCACTACTTTTGTCCAGCAGTATATGAGACCTTGGGCCCTGAGGTTGCAAGGAGCAGATGTTCAGTCAGTTCGGCGCAAAACCCCAGTGTTAAGTTCCAAAACGGTACTCGTTTATCGACTTGCTGAAGGATGAAAGACTGAATCAATCTTGCCCTGCCCGGGAGTTTGAACCACGGACCTGTGGTCAATGGAAGCGCGATGCACTAACAACTCAGCCACTGCTTCTCTTGTAGCTATTAAGGACCTTAAATCAATATGCCGTGTGTTGGAACTCAGGGTGGGATGTTCAAAATTTTTGGGGATCCCGCGATGTGAGGCCCCGATATAAAGGAGGTTCCGCGGCAATCGATAGTTTAGACAGCAGTCTAGAGGTTGTATTCACTAATGCTGTTGCTGTATATTTCGGGTATCTCAAAAAATATTTCTCCTTTATTTCTGTATCTGTGTTTGTTCTCTGAAGGCCTCAGGGTGATGTTTCTGATTATTCTCTCATAAGTGATTTTGGCTTATTTTTATGTTTCTATTTCGCCTACCGGGCCCAGTGTGGTTGGTGGTAGCATATCGTAGCCACCACAGATCAGGTTTTATTCCAGGCTGGGCAAGGTCGGCTCAAGCCTTTCTGCATCCTACTGCAGTGTGTTGATAAATGAGTGCAAGCTTGCTTGGGAACTTAGCGCTACTGAATCTTGCTTCAGACTGACCACCTGATCGGACATCTGCTATGCACCTCAATGCCCAATGGTCACATATACTGGGGATAGGCACATTATGCCTGGCCCTCATTGGCACCATCACTGAGTTTTTATTTCCTCTACTAGTTTAAATATTTGAATTCTGAATCACTCTGTATTTTTGTCTTACTTTTATAATTCGGTTTTAGGGCAGTTATGATTATGCAACACTAGAAAATATTGTAATTATATTGAATTTCCTGACATGTACATTTACAGTGTTTTAGTTATGTTGTTAATTTATTTATACTTTTACCTTGTGTTTTTATTATTAATGCATTTCTGTGCATAAATTTTATCAAAATATGTCATAAGTAATGATTAGCATGCGAATATAATGTGGGTGTATGATTTTTTTAAAATTATTTTTTCAGTCCTGATGGGACCAAACTTCATTCAAAGCCTGATGTGGCTGCGCTACATAGCTCGTAGCTGTAATTTGAATGTGAAAGAGGAGAATTTCGACTTCAACCCGAGTTTATTTGCTCCAAGACCACCTATAGGAGTTCCTAGGCAAAAGGTGCCAAAATATCGGAGGTTTTAAGATTCTGGCCCAAAACGGACAGAAGGGGTAACGATGCTCCGTCAGTGCCAAAAAGAAGAACCTGTGATAAAACTCTAGAAAGAGTTTTTGGTAAAATTGCCATTCAAGAAGAAAAAGTCAAGAAAGTGAATTCTTTATACTTCATTTTCAAACCTTTTTTTCTTTTCCCTGAATAATGGATCTGTTATAAAAATCACACTTTCACTCTTGTTCTAAAATTGGCGTACATATTCATTAAAACTTTGGCATTTAAAGATGCATAATCAGTTAAAATGGGTTTTTTAAAAAATAAGTATGTTTTAGTTCCTAATAATTTGTTATGATCCATAAATATTTTTTCGTGTGTGTACAATGATTAATTTTGTAGTGATTCTCGAAATGTAAATGTTCTCATTTGAATAATGTTCTTAGGCATTTTTGTGTGGATATCATTAGTGATAGCAGTTGCATATTTTGTTTATGAAGGACAATACGGTCGTTTTTAATTGCATTGTAAAATTTTAGCGTGATTTCAAAATAGCTTTTTTTATGAATAATACTAACATCTTTAACATTGATTTTAGAAACTTTATTGCTATGTGTGAATTGTATCCTCTGTAAAAGATTGAAAAACAAATTCATGTTCATCTATTTCATACTTCTTTTTTTTTTTTAATTTTGAATTTTGTATGTTATACATAATGTTTCTATTTTGTAAACTGAAGGAATTTTAAATTAGTTTGAAATTTTTGCATTTGAATAATTTTTTTTTTTGAAAGCGAGGAAAACACTTGTATTTAACATATGGTATCATTTTTTAGAATTAAATGTTTGTCATTGTATTAATATAATTTGAAACAAGTGAATAATTTTTTAAAATACGATATGATGCATTTCACACAAAATATATTCATGAGGAAATTCCAGTCATGTAAAACTTTTGTGATTTGGGTAGGAGTTTAATGTTTAACTACTGTATTTTCTCTTGCTCTAATTTCTTAAGTAAGTCATGAGATTTAAGCATTTTTGTATCTTTTTTCTAGGTATGAGTTTCGAAACCTTACGCTTCTGTTTGTTTTGTTTGCTTTAATCTCATAGTTATAAAAATAATATTCCATGATAGGGAGGTTAGCTTATATTTAAAGTTTTTTAGTTTACTGACAAATTATATTTTAAAAGATATATACTTAGGGTTGAAACAATTGAAAAGAGCTAGCATTCATCAGCCAAGCTCTTAATAAAACATATGAGAGGGTATTAGTGGGCGAGTCTCCCCATTCAAGATTCTGGCATTTTGGTCAATTACAGTGGGTGATCAGTTAACGAACATAATCCGTTCCAAGACTATGTTCGCTATCCAATTGTTGTTAACCGATCATCGATTCACCATAGACCTATGTGAAATCGATTAATTCGTTCTGGGGCCTAAAAATAAATCAAAAACCAAAACTGATGGTCTAATTTTGAATACATTCTTTATTTAGATTTTTTTTCAATAGAACTTTGAAGTTTAATAGGTAAGCTTAACATAATTCAAGAGATGAAAAACGATTTTTGATCCGTATCTCACATATTTCGTATTTTGCGGCGGTAGCGTGTCATCGGCTTTTAACATATTTTATAATCTGCACTGTTCGAAAAAATTAAGAATTCGCTTAATTTATTTGCCATATCCAGCGAATCCACTTGCCCATAACTTATCTGCTGTCAGAAAATATTGATATTCATATGTATTGAAATTCAAGTGTGTATTGACTTTAGTCATAATAATATTGAATGACCTTTGAAATTCTTTGTTAGTCAAGTTTCATTTTAGTAATTATCAATGCCAAGCAGGCTTTAAACATTTATTCTTTCAGTTGTCTTATTTTGTATGCAAAATGATAACAAATATTTAATATTTTTCAAATTACGAAGTGTTCGTTAGAATTCGTTTTGTTCATTATCCGAATATGTATTCGTTGTCGAAACACAAAAATCTTTTCTTGAAAGTGTTCGTTAACCGATCACCCACTGTATTTCATTTGCTGTCAGTCATGTTATGCATTACAGTTAAATATGTAAGGATATTTTTTCAGATTTATATGTGAGTAATACCTTAAAGGCCCAGTGGTTAGTACATCACGCTTCCCCACCACAGGTCGAGGTTCCAAATCGGGCTGGGTAAGGTTGACCTCAGCCTTTCAGTGGGTCGACGAGCCAAAGCTTGCTTGGGAACTTAACTGCCAAGTTACATGTGAGACTGACAACCTGAGGCAGGAACATCTGCTCATACACCTCAGGGCCCAAGGTCGTGTATACTGAGTTGGGCTCAGTAGGCCTTGGCCCTCATTGGCTGTCTAGCCACTAAGTTTATCAGTCATGAGTCAAACTATTATAAGTAATGTGTAATATGCTCCACATAAAGTAATGTGCTTGAAGTATCTGGCCAATGAATCTAATATCGTGGCTGAAAAGTTTAATATTTTCTAGTTGACAGTTTCGAAATCAATTTATATTAATTGTGTTACATTGCAAGACAGATTTCTAAAGCTAAATTTTTGTTTCATTACAATATTTAAAATTGGTTTCCTTCATTAAATTGTATTTAAACCAAGGAAATGTAAATGAATGTTTGGGTAAATAGGCAGAACTTTCTGTGTATATATATATATATATATGTGGTGTGTGTGTGTGTGTGTGTGTATTTACACCACTATGAATCAAATCGAAGAAATGAACCATCTTGCCTCTTATTAAGATACATAGATGATTTATTGTTACTTGGATGAAGCATAAATTTAAACCTAGCATTAAATTTTATCAGAATACCTAAAATTATTAAAGACAAATTTTAACTCGAGCAAAGTTGAATTTTTAGATTTAAGTATTATTGACAACAAATTATAAAGCAATATCTGCTTGACCAAGGAAGCATTGCTTCCAATGTCATAAAGATTTTGAACTTTACAATAACCTTACATATATCAATATTTAGGAAATATAATTTTTAAATTTTTTGATGAGAAATAATAATAATTTAACTGCACGCAATATTGATAAGTCCAAGAACATCCAGAAATTTACATTTTGTGCATACAGAATGATTATCCATCAACCCGAGAAAATACATAGATCAAAATATTTGCTTAAAATATTTTTCAAACTCATAAATGCAAATCCACACATTAAGATTACAAAGGTCAGCTTGTTAGTGGTCCAGCTGTAGAATATGTGCATTCTACACACAGAATACATTATAATACACACATAGACCTATATTTACATGACACCACTTTAAAATTATTTATGACCAATCAAACGTTTATGACCAATCTAGCAACTTTTTTGCATGCAATCTGGGTGCATCTATACCAAATAGTTAAACTCTAGTGTGAGATTATGAATCATTTGGATTGACATGGTATTAGTGGGTGTTGTGAGCAAAATATGGGAGTGTGGTGTTGTATTAAATATGAGAGAGAAAAATCGTTTAAAAATTGTGAATTGAATTATTGATAGAATGCTCTTTGGTGAGTTTTTAATGATTTACGCTATTCGTTTGTGAACATACTTGGTTTTTTAATTTGAACTTTCGGATTTTGAACATTTTCTCACAACTATTTAAAGATAGTGCGTCATCTTTGGTGTTCAGTTCACTTATATTAAGCAATTAATTGTTTTAGAATAACTTTTTAAATTTTTGAGAATTGGATATTTTCCGATTAACTTACCAAGTTACAATAGGGGGAAGGTTGGCGCCATCAAACTAGTTTAACCCCACTTATCGGTCCTAAGTCGAGGTTGCAATTAAATATTATTTTATAGGCTTTACATTTTATAATTTTTTTAATTTTTGTTCAAGAAAACATTGGAGATTTTATCTTCTATTTTCGCCATTGATATTTGAAGTAGGATTTAATGTTATAGGATTCATATGGTTTCGATTTTTTGATGGATTATTGTGTTGATTGAATTATATATATTTATAAATATATATATATATATATATATATATATACATTTTATTGAACAAAATTTATCTTGTATCACAATTGCTGAGTTTAATCATTATATGCTTTGAATTAAACTAGATTAAAACCAATATATGCAAATATTTGCTTATGTTAGATGTTGAAGAATAACACATGTATAGAAATAATGCAAAGAAATGTTTTAGCTACCCTGTGTCTAAAATAATGGCTCCACTAAAAATATTTACTGTTTTGCAAATCTTTAAGATATTTGTCCACTGACTATTTACTTGTTCTACATGAATTGAAAGATAATTTATATACCTTGAGTTTTCAGCCTCCTATTTAATTTTGCTTTCAAGTGTTCAGTTTTTAATTTCGGTTTTAGACTTGTTTTAATTCACTTTAACATATCCTTCACTTAATGTGAAAATAAAGTACTTGCCTCAGGTAACTATGATTTTATGTAATTTCCTTAATTCATCAATCTTTTCACATAACACATAGCCTCTTTTTATTTCATACATATTATCATGAACAATCGAATCAATATCACCAGTGGCATAGCTAGGTAAAATTCACCCTGGTGCAAAAAAGAGGGCACTATCGTAGTTGGGTCTTATTAAGTGAAAATATATGAATATTTTTAAAAAAACAAAGCTACTTTACGTCAGTTCTTTATCGTGTTCTGAAGATCAGCAAAGCTACATACAACCTATATGTATGAGTTTTGTGAAAACTTGCAAAGTGATCGCCATGTTCGATTTGACACCACGTGGACTTCTTCAAAACAGGCGATGAAAGGTTTGGGAACTGCCGGAAGTGAAAGATGAGAAGTAACGTAATAGATAATAAAAAATTTAACACAGCTGCGCATCCAGTATAGTGGTTAGCGACTCTGACTGCTTTGCCGTAGGGCCTGGGTTCAAGTCCCAGAGAAGGCAAGGATGTTTGTAAATGTATATAAAGATGCCTTTGCAGCATGAAAGGGATACTCGAAAAAACCGTCGAGCCACAAAGTCTCTCATTGAGAGTTAGTGACTGGGAAAAGAAGGTGGAAGGCCTTGACCACTACCCATGGTGTTATCCTCAAAATTGGGATGGAAACGAGCCAAATCATGTAATACGCCTGCTTGACGTTCAAAAAGCTGTGGCTGGCTTTGAGCTACAATCTAGCCATTTGCCATGAGGAATTTCGTGCACCTCGATATTACTATGTCAGACAGGTTTTCATACATACATTAACAACAGATTAAACAATAATGAAAAAGATTACAAATAATAACATAGATATTAGGAAATAAAACGATGTAGATAAATAATAAAAAGGTTTATTATATGAAGGTTGGACTTGCCTAATGTAACAATTAGGGTTTACAATTTTCCTAATAGTTTTCACAAAAGTTTCAATAGTATCTGTTAAATACGGGCTTGATGCAATTTTGTTTTTGATATTAGAGATAAATTCCAGAGTCAAGCTTGGCCCATACCGTTTCTTAAACTGTTTTTATTATTTTAAATTTGCTAAATCACAATTCAGCTGTTGCGGAAGTGACAGAAATTGTATAAAATAATAACACGTTGCTGTAAATACTTCTGTTTGGTTGCATTTTAGTACTAGTTATTTGCTCATTATTTCCTTACATAATTGGTGAACTGTTCATACCTGACCTGGGTTATTTTACAAAATTCTATGTGGTAAATATCAAGAAATCAGAGGGAAAAGTTTGGACCTATTATTTCGGAATACTTATTTTGGAATTCGTCACACTTTTGTAACAAAGTTGTTTCATTTATATCTAGTAAAAATATTGGTCTTAGAAAATTGAATATTTGACAGACTGCTCATACCGGCAAAACATGTATTTAATTGAGCTAATATTGTGTCTAGTACCTTATTGAAAATAGTGATTATAAAAGTATTTCTTCTCTGTTTCAAAATCGATGATCAAAAGTTAACTCATTAAAATGTTTTTTTAATGTTCCTTTATACCTTTTTTCTTGAAAATGAGGATCTATACTATATGTTCTTTGCAGTTTCACTGGCTTTGCACTTGAATGATTTGAGTGAAGCCTGCTGTAAATTTCAGCAACTTTCCAACTTTGTTTCTCTAAAGCTCAACTTACCTCGTCTAAATTGATATCGCACTTTAGTAAAATTTTGAATGCATTATTAATGTCGTTCAATACACGTTTCAAAAATTCACCAAGCAAAACGAATGCGAAGTTTAGCATTTTTTGTTTTAATAATCTCATCTTTATTGGGGCTCATCCACGCTCATCTTTATTGGGGCTCTTGAGAACTATTTCTGATAATGCTTTGATTATATCAAAAAATAATATTAAAAAAAAAATTTTTAAGTCAAATCTTACTTAGGTCAACAAAGAAAAATTTTATTTTAGTTTTTATTAAATAATTACAATTAATATAAACGTGTATATATATATATATATGACAGAATCACAATATTAAGTGACAAAATGGAAAGCAATTTTACATTTTCCTTTCTATACATGGTGTTGGACTATTTTGTTTGTTACTATTTATTCATTTTTTAATTTAATTAATGAATTAATATTTGAAAAAATGTATTAACATCAAGTGTCATCCTCTACAAGTTTAAAAAATGTATTTGAACCTGAGTGGATGAATAGAAAGTATTTTATTAACGATTGAAAATTTGAACAAGATTACATGAGTAAATAAATATATATATATATATTGCGAGAGAATGAACTAATAGTAGGAATATTGAATGAAGTTTAATTGCATATATCGTATTGACCCTTCTGGAATCATCTCATCTTATTTAATTTTTTATGAGTGATATTCGATTTGCCAATGAATTTTGAAAGTACATCTCAACTCTTAATGCTATTTCCGAAAAAGTTATACAAATCTTGCAACGTTGCAAAAAATTTGTATTTCACGCAAGCGCTAACTGCATCATTTATCACCAAATTTAAATTATGAGTGGCGCAATGTACGTACTTCGCGTTAGGCTGAATTTTCTTAATCTGTTTTTGTACACCATTAAATCCACCGCATATCTCACTGGCTTTATTATAACCTTGCCCACACATTTTTTTAAGTCGATGTTTTAGTTGACAAATAATGTATTCACCTGGTTGACTAATTCTATTGCACCTTGTTTGATGGATGGTGGCATAAAAGTCTGGAAACACTTCTTTTCTATATCAACTGGCTGTCTATTTTCTGATCTGGTTATTACTGCACACTTCAAAACAATACTTTGCTGATCTACCTTTGATATATCTGTCGTTGTATCCATTATGATGGCGAAAAACCGTGACACTCTAATTTGTTCTGTCAGATGGTTTTCAAGTTGGATCCCCAAGCATTCAGTCATTTCATTTTGAGTTGTTATTTTATAATATCACAGCTAAAAAACAATTAACTAGTCCATATTTAGAAATTGAAAAGTAATGCAATTTTGAAAAACAACTTTTGTTCTGGTAGATGTCTCTTGGAAAAAGCCCCGAAGGTTGTAATGTTCCCATATGAATAATTTGATGTTTTTCATTATCACTTAATGTCTTATTCGTGAAGTTACCCTAGTCATAAAAAGATTTATCGTTCATAGTTTCGGAAAATGTAGAGATAGATTGTTCCACCGCTCTTGCATGTTAAATGCAGACATGATCGTCTTTGAAATGATCGGTGGTATCTTTAACTGCAATAACTGTCGAATTTCCTTCAATTTGCTTCTTAAGCAACACTGTAGTGGCCACATCACCCAAGTCACTATTAACAGAAATACTTGTAGAAAGATGACTTAGAAATTTGTCAATTTTGGGCAATTTTTGAACTCTTATCTTGTCGTTTGAGCTTGAACTCACCACTGGGGGTTTCTTTTTTTTTTTTTTTTTTTTGATATCCATACTTTTAGTTTTCTAATTTATGCAAAACAATTTGTGAGTGTTCAAGTACTTATACTGACGTTAAGAGGAAGGAGAAACGTAATGCTACGTTACAAAACGTCTTTGGGGAAATCCCTGACAATTTATTCGAGAAGTTCGAACTCACCCACAGAGAGCTATAAAATGATTCACCGAGATAAACAGGAAATGATACAAAAGGTATGCACGAACAAGAAAGTATAAAACAATATTATTATAACTATTAAAAACCCTGCAAAGAGCAGGGGAAAGGGGGTGGAGACAAAATTACGAGGTGAGCCCGGAAAATAAGTTTCGACTGTGGTCAGAGTTGGTATGAAAGTCAAACACACAAATGAGACATTAAAGATAAGACTATAACTTTATTTTTTCCACTTAAGTACCAAGTACATTGAGACATTTGTCATATCGCGATTAGCTTAAAAACCTACAGGAAAACTCAGGGGATTTGCATACGGAAGAAGCGCTTACTTTTGCGTGGAGGTTGGAACCATCAATGCTACACGGTCCCGTGACACCCTGTCGAAATTGAAAGAGGGGATTCAGCAAAAGCGATCTGGGCATTTAAACCTGGTGTTTTGTTGTTGATGACAATGCGGCCACACTCGGTGACGGCAACGCAAAAACCCTATTAGCAACTCTTGGTTGGGAGCGTCTACACCATCCGCCTACAGTGTGATATCGTACCAAGTGACTTTCTCATTTCCGGCTTTGAAGAAGTCTCGCCTTAGGTGCTTTGGGAAACAATACTGAAGTCAAACAAGTCGTTAAACGCTTCCGTATGCAAAGACGTGATTTTTTCCTGGAGGGTTTTGTAGCTTTTCAGCGGTATAAAAATATCTCAATGCACTTGTACTTCTGTGGAAAAATTAAGTTGTGTCTTACCTTTAATGTCTCATTCTGTGTTTTGACTTTTTTATACACAATTATGACCACAGTCGACATGGAAACTTATTTTCCGACTCACCTATATCAATCTATTGCAGATATGGTAGACTGCGAAATATATAGAAACAGCTTATGAATGATATTGTAATTAAAATAGAAAGTGACCGTAAGGATTTTGCATCCTTGTAGGTTTTTTAAGATGTAATAAGTATGCTAAGATTTTTCAAAGAAATGAAGTTTATTTTCAAATAACTGCTTATAGAAAAATAAAAAATTGAAAATAATATAAACTTTCCAATAAGTGAAATTCGCAACACTATACAAACAGCGGAAAGAATTTAGGGGAATTCTCTACAAGTTCGAAATTACTGTCAACTGAGCTGCGATGGTTGTAGTTATGTTGCAACCTTTTATGTTTATATCTTAAATGTGGGAGAAATTACCGCAAGTTCAGCTTTCTTGGTGGTCAAAGTCCGAGGGAATGACATTCAGAATTGACATTCTAAAACCATTTACTTTTCCTTTTGATGTATTAGAATCTAAGAGACTCCTTCCGACTTCACACCTATTCGACACAACTCTGCTTTCTGAGTTTTCAAGTTAGGGCATTGTGGACGAAAATGGTTGAAAGACCCACATTCATAGCATTGGAGCCTTTTCCTCTTATCGAAATTCAACTCTGGCGTTTTCCCTGAATTACGTGCATCGTTATGATTTCTAAAATGTGTGCTCTGAAAAGTTTTATTTCCTTTAAAAATTTTACCATGAGAATGGTTATCACCTATTTATCTATCTGCTGTTCTCGATTTATGGGCTACCAGTTTCAATTTCTCTCCGATCGTTTTTTTGCACCTTCAAATTCCTCAATTTTCCCTACCAAATTTTTTGGCGAAGTAATTGTTGCTCATTCATCTAGGAAACGTTCCTTAAATTCATTTGGGGTGCTCCTTTTAATTTGATCAACCAACATTGGATCTTTTAACTGTTCAAAAGTTTCTATTTTTAATCCATTTAGCCACCCATCTAAAAATGTCTTAAGTTCGTGGTAAAAATCGTACCACGTAGCATCCGAATTTTTCTGCGTCTTAACCAGAAGTTGTTGAAACTTCTCTGCGCTTAATTTAAACCTTTTAAGCAACACTTCTTTAACATGTTCGTAATCACTAGCCTGTTCCTCAGGCTCCCTAGCGATTATATTGCTTACCTCAACCGGAAGGACGCCAATGAGATATGTCACCCATTGATCCTTGGGCAAGTGTAGAACTTTAGCTTGCCTCTCGAAAAGTTCTAACAGACTAATATCATCATTTTTTTAAATTAAATTTGGGCATTAGTTTTTGAAAATTTTGATTAAATGTCGTTTCAGCTACAGATTTAGTAACAACAGTGTTCTGCTTTACTCTAAGGCATTCTAGCTGAAATTCTCTCTCCCGTGTTTCGGCTAATGTTTGCTTCTCTAAGTTTTCACTCTCCATCCTTTCATTCGTAACAATTTCTAGTAAATTTTTAACGAATTCATTCTCAAAATTTTTACTACGATTATTTGTTTTAATTCTATCACTTTCATGTCTTCTGAAACTGCTTCCCCCAACTCTGTCGCGACAAGGACTAAATCCTTTTTTTTTTTTCCTTATCCCCAAAACGCCATATTTTTTTAGAAATTATTTAATCTTTAAGCAATTAATAATTTAAGCAGTGGAAACACAGTTAATACAGAATACACAGAATAAAAATAATCGAACCAACAACAAGAACTCAATAAGTTATTACTGAATATTACAAATAAAAAATATCAGAGATATATATAAATAAATTTTCTTAATTTTTACAAAATTAAGCAGATGAAATATAAAAATAAAACTCGTTCATTTTGAATTGATTGACAGTGAAAACACAGAAAGTGTAAAAGCCTTTAGTTTTTTTAGGATATGAAACAAATTAAAAATAATACGTTATTTTCACCCCGCACTGCGAGATAGATAGTGGGTTTTCGTTCACACAAGCATCAATTTCCGTTAACAAATATACTGTATGAGTATTTCAGAACCAGATAATCTAAATAAGCTTTTTTTTTGTTAAAAGCTTTACCATTTAAAATGACATGATAAAATGTAACACTTTACATTAAAAAAAAACACATTTTATAATATAAAGAAAATCTTCAATAACTATTGATTTTCAAAAACACTTAGTATTATTTTTCTTCTGGAAGAAAAGATACAAACTCTTTTTTTCCCTTTTACTATTGCTTCGCTTCTTTCCCAAGAAGGG
>BMAV01022497.1:2059-15085 GCA_019973955.1 Trichonephila inaurata madagascariensis
ATATAAATATATATTTTTTTAATCACCTGAATTTTGTTAGAAAATATGCCAGAAATTGACAAACACCATAGTTTAAAGAAGTTTCTGGGATTTTTGAAAAGTATCATTTGCTATAATTTGTTCTAAGATATACGTTAGTAACGTAATTTTCAGTTCAAATAGCCTTTTGTGTGTTACTGAACTTAACACAGTACGTATTTATCATGTACTTTTCTCTTAGAATGATTTATTATTTTTTTTATTTAAGGAAAAATAGTTTATTTATTTTTAATTCTTTAAATAATAGATAGCATGTGTTTATTGCCATTTTTTAAAAGAAATATTGGAACTTTAATTACAAATAAAGGACAAAGGAAAATCCTTAAGTTCATATTTTGTTTCAAAATGGAATAAACAGAGTTTACCATTAATGAAAAGATCAAACATTCCTCATGAAATATAGAAAGAGTTTAGTATTTAAAGATAATTATTCCTTAACCTAGCTCGAATATGTTAAGATAAAACATTTTACTTCAAAAGAAAAAGAAATCTGAATAATGATTTCTATTTAAACAGCTGCTTATGTTGCAATTTTCTCCCAAACGTATACCCTAAAAGAATTGGAAGCAAAACATAAGTTTTTACCGTTTTATTAGCATATGAGTAACTGCTGGCCAGAATTCAAAATATTTTTCCCATCTGAAGGAGAAATAAGTTTATTATTTTCAGATGGTCTTTTATAAAATATTCTTTCATTTCTTTATGTATTTAATGTTAAGGTTCCATATCTACTTTATTCGAACAGCATGCAAAATATGTTGAAATTTGTTGTACATTGTTTAATCAAAGAGTTATTTAAATTTCAACTCATGAGTGTTCCTTAATTCGAAGTCGAACTTTTTAATCACTTTTTTTTAAAATTATCATTTTGTCTGATTTATTTTAGTTCTACCTGTTCTATTTCCAATACAATTTATGAAATTCATGTTTTGCTTTCAATTTGGAATTTTTTGTCCAAATATTTTATTTCAGATATATCGATAATACAAAATTCCTTATGGCATTCACTCACAGTTTAGCCAACAAATTAGTGATAAATTTCGCTGTTTTCAGTATCAATGAAAATTTATTATCCGTACTTTTGTGATAGTCGTTTACATTGTTTCATATTCTAATAATCTATTTTAATTTCATTATTTTGCTTTTTTAGAACTTATTTTTGTTCCCGTGAAAGACTATAAAATGTGACACAAAGAAAACGAGAAAGTGTGTAGCTTGAAAAAAAGAGTGGAGTTGGCAACAACCGTTTTGGTGATTCCATCCAACGCAACTCCTCTACCCATGTGGCCAGTTTCTCCTTGTTCGATAACACCAATTAGGACTACTGCGGCATTGAGTAAAGACGTGCAACTGCATTCTTCAGGAAAAATGTCAAATCAGCATCAAGTTTCTTGTGAAACTTAAGAAATTAGCCTCAAAAACATTTCAAAAATTAACCTAGGCTTATGGAGATGAAACTTTGTCCCATGCACATGTGTTTGTAGGGTATTAGAGTCAGGGGGAAGGGTCAGTGTGGAAGAGGATGAACCTGCTGGACATCCATGGTCAGCTATTACAGACCAAAACATAGCCAAGTGAGTGAGTTTCCACTCACATCAGTGGTAATCAACATTACTACATTGAAATACTAAAAAGACATCGTGAAAAAATTTGGGGGAAAAGTCCAGAATTGTACAGTGATGGATGGCTGATGCCCTAAGAAAATGCATCCGCTCACATGGTCGTATCTGTTAAGCAGTTCCTGACCAGCAAAAACATTACTGTGATAGGGCATTATCCTTATTCACCTTATTTGGTCCCATGTGACTTTTTTTCTTACAGTTAAATCTTGCTAAATGGTAACCCATTTTACCTCAGTTGAAGAGGTTCAGGCAAAAACGGAGAATCTCCTAATCCTTCTCTCGTTCCAGAACTGCTACCAGCAATGGCAGCACCGAATGTAGAAGTGTGTGAATGCTGAAGGGAACTACTTTGAAGATACTTTCACAAAGAACTGATTCTGGAAGTGCAATGGTTTATTGGACCAGTCACGATTTTGTGTATGAGTGTGTGTGTCACACTTCGTATGCTAAACCTATGAAATCATGTGATAGTAAACATTTCCTTGTTATTTTCACTACCATAATATTTCGTGATTATTAATGTGACAGTAAAATTATCTATATTTATTTGGTTTGATGTATAGAAAAATTAAGCAATTTTAAAATAAATAATGCAGCACAAAAGAGAAATTTTAGACAAATAAGTGTTATTTATTTTGTGATAATAATTATGTATTACATATTCATTCTGCAGTTGCTAATTTTTACCGAAGTAAAAATAAAATAAAAATGAAATATATTTCAAAGGAAATATTTACATTCGATTATTCTTGTTTGTGATACTTATCGTACGCCTATTTTTTTGCAGGAATCTGGAAATAGGAACAGGAACATGGGTGTAGAATTAATTTCAACTAAACAAAAATAAATGCGAAACAAAACAGACATTGCATATTAAATAATATTGGTTTTTGAGGATCGCATCTTCCTTGAACCCTTTTCAGTTCGTTTTGACATTTAAGGAAATTGGAGACTTTTCTTCATGTAGCACAAAACTTTTTATCATTACTAGAAAGTGACATAAAAACTCTTCTTATCATTTAGTGACATAAATTTTCAAAATTGAGAAGCATTTCTTTTCTTGAAATCCATTTTCGATTGATTACACAGGTCTACAAAAAATAAACTAATCTCTATATTTTAGGTGTGCTGAAATCGAAAAGGATTTCGCTTCTTATTCATCACAGCTTTTTGTCCAGTTCTGAAGTAAGAACATTAATTATAACGATGAAAAGAAAGGAAATGGTTGAAAACTTTTATTTGATTTCCTCCTAGTTTTAATACTAAATACATAAATCTGTAGAGATAACTGCTTGTCAAAGTAAACAATGATACATATATATAATTAATTATTGTTGGTATGAAAACGTATTTATTATTCTTAGACACTTGAGTGCTTGATGCTCCTTGATATCTTAAGAGAGCTTTTCCCTTATTCTTCACTGACGTTCCCCAAGTTTTTTCTTAATGTAAGAAGTGAAACTTCAAACTCATTTTGCAACTCATACTTCAAAAGCTTCCAAAATCCGTTCCACGATATTTCGGTAGTTAAGATCGTTCACGTTGCCAATGAATTTCTCCACAACCTCTCTAAACTAATAAAAAGCTTCCATCCCTTTTTCACATCCATGGTTTAAAAAAAAATGTACACCTGAGAAAATTTGTTTGAAAACTGCGCCTACAAAGATTCTTTCTTTTATCTTAGTGTCAATTAAACCAGGGAACTTGGAGCATAACTTGAAGCATTCACCTTTATTAAGAGATCATACTAATTCCTTAAACGGCCCTTGGAAATCTGAGAGATAATAATTCTCCTTTGTATCACAAGCGACGTTTTTCTGCGCAACTACGGCATACTTTGTGGGGAGCCCATATTTTATTTTGTTCTCATATTCACAAACCAAAATATGCATAACATACATTTTGATGAAATTTGTTCTATTTATTTTGTCCTTGAATGTATGCTCACCACAGATATAAAACAGGTATGGTATGGACTGGTAACACAACGACGATGAGACATTTTTTTTTTTTTCAAAATGCCCTTTCATGCCTCAAAAAGCTATTTTTAACCACTTTGAATAGTCTTGGTGATCGAATTGGATGAATTCACTTAAAATGACACAAATGGATTCAGAGAACATGAAAAATTTGCTCCATTTTCCAGACGTAACAAATTCAATTCGGCTTAGCTTCAGAAAGTGTCCCTTAATGAACAGGATACGCCTGAAGTTTCAAGTCTGTACCACCAAATGCGGGGGAGTAGTTTTAGAAAATTGTATAATATATGTGCTTAGAATATTATGAATCAAAAACAAGTTAATTGAAAAAAAAACCACCACAAGTCTAATAAGTACATACGTTACAAAACTAGTATTATATTCTATTGTTTTGAAAAAAAATCTGTACGTGATGAAGAAAATCGAAAACTCATTTTCTGTTTCAGAACAACAAAAAAAAAAAAAAAATTAGAAAAAATTATCCTCTCAGTTTCTGGGTGTAGAGCAGTGTTATTTATTTAGTTCTTTTTACGCAATATATGTTTCATATTACATTTTTAAGAAATTGTTTATTGCTTACATAAATAATCGCCTAATTTACTGTGATGTATTATGTGCGGAGTTCTAATTATGTTATAAAATAACATTTTGAAAACACCATCCATTGTATTACCATACACATGGAAACACTACCCTAGGAAAAACACAAAAATACTTACATTGGCCAATTATAGTATTATCGCATACTATCACTAAACATTCGAAAAAGAAAAGAACTGTGTTCTTTTTTGTACATACTTGTATGAGAAACGAAACTTAATATTAAAATAGAAAAAAATCAGTTTTATTAAAAAATATTAAATACTATTTATGCTATGTACTTCATAACATAAAAGCTACAAAATTAGCCTTGAACATATTATTTATCAGCATTTCCTTAGAGAAAATGTAACAGCTGTTGAAACTTCCAAAGCATTTCTCCCTCTAAATCATGGAACGCTTTAATAATTCAAAGCGTTTCCCCTTCAAAGTTCATATCTCTTTCTTAGAATGAAATTCCCTGTTTGTTTTGGTCGAGAAAATAAAAAGAATGGTTGTACTAAATGCTTCCGGCTGCTTTCTTTCTGTTTTTTTTCTTTTCTTTTGTTTGTTTTTTTGAGCATAAAGTAAAGAAATTTTTTTTAGATGTTTAATAGTAACTAATCCAAGATTGTTACGTTGTAACTCTGAGATGACTTAGTATTAAAAACAATTCACTTTCGTTTTTGTATATTTCGTAAACCTACCTCAATCTTTAATGTGTCAGAATATTGTTTGGTTTTATTAAATGAGTTTTTTTTAAAAAAAATTAACTGTGTTTAGTGAAAATAAAATAGCATATTTTTTGTTATTATTTTGGCTCTAGTATAGTGTTTGAAAAATATGCTGACTGTATAACATTTTTTATTGTTTATATTCTAAATATAAATTAAGTTTCTGATATTTTTTTTTAAATTTTTGTTTGTGTTGTGTCTATGGTGTGGTACCAACCAAGTGGTTTGCTTTTATGAGTGTAATTGTAGGTTTTTAAAGCCAAATATGTTTTGATTTCGAAGAAAGCTTTGCAAGTGTAGCTGTAATAGAATATAGTGATATATACCACTGGGACAATTAAATAACCGAATTAGTCTAAAAAAATTGACTTTATTGAAAACAATGTACAAATACCTTTTAATCCCTTTCAACATACTCCCAACGTCCCTATCAATACATAGCTTCAAACGAGTTTTCCACCGTTCAAACCAGTGCTGTGGTTCATTAGGTGTCACCATCTTCATTACGTCTGCTGTTTTTGTTTTCACCTAATCAACAGAGTGAAATTGTGTTCCCTTCAATGCACTTTTCACCTTAAGAAACAGGTATAAATCGTATGGGATGAGAATTTTTGAGTACGGTGGATACTCGAGCACAGTAATGCTTTGTCCGCAGAAAAATGTTTTACAGAAAGCCCAATGTGAAACAGAGAGTTGTCTTGATCAGGTTTCTCGATACCTGTTCTGCGCAAACTTGCACCATATGTAAATTCTAGGTCAAAATTGTTCTTATTGTCTCTCTGCCAATGTTTGTAATATCTGATATTGTCCGAACACTCAAACGTTGGACTTTTCGCACGATTTAATTAATTTTTTTAAAAAAAGTTTCCACCAGTTCTTGATGACACAGGTCGATCAGAAAGTTGATCATCTTCAAAAGATTCCTGACATTCCGAAAATCATTTGTACCACTAAAATATTTGACCACTTAAAATGCATTTATCTCCAAACACTTCTTTTAACGATTTATTTCACGAGGAAATTCAAATGCATGTGCAGTTCGATTTTTAAGTTTATCATGTCACTGTGCTGCGACACTACAATGTTTTATTTAAACAAGCATTAAGAAACAAACTAAACTAGATAGAGCAGGGATACTTAACCTTTTTTTCTGCTGGGCCGCATACATATGTCAGCCATTTCATGCGGGCCGCATGAAATAACTTCTTGTTAATTATTTCACGTGGGAAGCAACAGAAGGATAAATGGGGGAGGGGTAGGAGAAATACTTTAAGGCAAAGATAACATTAGAAATTTAAAATGTGGAAAATTGATCAAAATATAACTCCTGTTTCGCTTTTTTTAATTATTATTTTTTTAAATTTTTGTCACTAACACTAAATTACAAGCATTTAAGAAAAACTGCTTTACAATTTCTTCATCAGTAAACGGTTTCATATGATTACCAATAATATAACAAGTTTCATAGGATGTCTTTGTTACCGCTGTGATATTATCACTGACAAAACACTTTGTTGTTGTTGCAAAGATTATTCAATAAATCCTATTTATCACCTCTTGAAAGAAATCTTCGAGGAAAAGTATCATTGAATGATTCCTGTTTATTGGTAATTTTTAAATACAGCACTTTCGTAACAAATCAAACAATTACTGATCCATGTTTGTATTTCACTACAAAATAGTCAACCTCATAATCGTCTCGAAACGATATATTTTCTTCGAATACTTTTCACTTGTAAGTCATGAACGAAAGTTAAAAATTAGCTCCCCCCATAAAATTGTCACTATTCCACTGGTGTCTGTTATCACGAACCGTTCCAAAAAGAAAAAGAATATCAATTCGTGCCCATACGACACCAACAGCAAAAAGCAAAATTTATACATTTGATTTCTTGACAAATAATTTTCCTCCTAACTTTTAATACAATGTTCTTAAATAAGTAAATATCTCAGAGCATTGGGCCATGACCGGGCCACTTAAAAGGACTCGGTGGGCCACAGGCGATCCGCCTACCGCAGGTTGAGTATCGCTGAGATAGAGGGATGGAATAACTTGCCAACAGCCCCTGAAGGATCATAGTTAACTATATTCTATTCCCGTTCCTTCCCTCCAAGCCTAACGGAGCACCTTTTCCTCCTTCCAAGTATAGGGCATGCGCATTCCGAGAAATTAATTGTCACATTTTGTATATATACTAGCCGTTACCATCCCGCTTCGCTTGGTATTTCAAGATGCTGTGGGAATATAAACTGTTTACCTATTCGAATGCATTGACAAATATTCTTATAACTCTCACTTCTTGATTTAAAAAGAACAAGACTTAAATTTCTAAAATTGGAGTAGAATTATTTTTTACGCTGTCGTAACCTCCTCCCTCAAACTTGATTTCTGCAAAAGTTCTTTAGTGAATCTCTATTCAACAAAATAAACATGCCTGCCAAATTTAAACTACACATAATAGTTGAAAAATAGAAATTTTCTATTGATAAGCTCCGTAACCCTCTAAGTCAGAAATCAACTTCTCTAAGGCCCGTTCTTAGCGGATCTCTATTCATCAAAAGAAACATGCTTACCAAATTTTAAGTAGATGGATCTAACAGCTCAAAAACAGAAAATCCTTTATCTCTAACACCCCTTCTTAAGCCTTCACAATTCCTCTAAAGAGTCGATTTTCGCAAAACTCAATTGAAAACACTTTTTCTACTCCAAAAAAAGAAAGCGCCCATCATATTTCAAGTTTGTAGGTCGAATAGTTCAAAAACGGGAATATTTAACTATAGCGCCTCTTAGGCCTCCACAACGCTCTCTTGGGGTCAACTATGGCAAAATCTGTTGTGTGGCAGTTCTCTACTCCATAAAAGAAAATTGCCCACCAAATTACAAATTTGTTGGTGTAATTCAAAAAGGGAATATTTTTCTAATACCACCTCTTAAGACCACGTGACGCCTCTTGTGTCGATTTTTGCAAAATCAGTTCTTAGGTGGACATCTAATCAATGGATGGAACATACCTACTAAATTTCTAGTATGTCGGTCTAATGCTTCAAAAACAGCAAGGTTTATGTATAACACGCTTTATGCTCCCGCAACGCCCTTTAAGGATCAGATTTGCAAAACCCTTTTTGCAGTAGATCTCTACTACAGGAAAGGAACATGTTTTCTATATTTCAGGTTTGTTGGTCTAATAGTTCAAAATCGGGTATCTTATCTATAAAGCTACTTAGTCCCTCGTAACGCTCTTTAGGGCATAATTTTCGCAAAACCCCTATTGTAGTGAACCTCTATTCTATGAAAAGAACGTGCCTTTCAAATTTCCAGTCAGTATGTTTAATAGTTCAAAAACGGATATTTATATCTATCAAACCCCTTAAGCCACCAAGGGGTCAATTTTCTCAAAACCCCTACTGTAGTGTATCTATGTACCTTGAAAGAAATGTGCCTACAAAATTTCAAGTTTATAGTATGTCTAATATAGTTCCAAAACGGAATATTTATCTCCTAAGCAATCGCAATGCCCCTTAAAGGTCGATTTTCGCAAAATCCGTTCTTAGCGATCCATGGGAAGAACACATGCATACCAAATTTCAAGTCTGTAAGTCTAACAGGTATGGAGATATCGTGATATGTATGAGTCGCTTTTCTCCTTTATTTATATATATATATATATAGAGAGAGAGAGAGAGAGATTTCAGTTTTAAAATTCCTCCGAAGCTCTGATTTTTAACATATACAAAAGAGTTAATGGATGCTATATAAATTACAAAACTTCTACGGAGGTTATATATGTTTTGTTATTTTTTTTCTGAGTAACTAAGATTGATTTATTATTCGATGTTGTATGATTTGCAAATAATTGAGTATTGTTATTTTTTATATATTTTCAATTTCTACTATTAGCTCACACTCTCTATTTATTTATCATGGTGAAATTTTCAATCGTCAATAAAATACATTTTAAAGCACTCAATTGAGCTGAAATTTTATATACAGGATTATTTTGGATGACAATACAATAATTTAATTATAATTAATAAAAATTAATTGATTAAAACTAATTATATAAAGAACTACAAATACAGCCACATTGGCGACTTGTGTCAAAAGAAGAAAAGGTTTTTTTCTCAAGTTTTAAAGTATTCAGTTGAACTAAAATTATATATATATGATTGTTGGGATGACAATACGATACTTTAATCATAATTAATAAAAATGAATTACCACTTAATGTTGTTATTCTCTCATATGTATATGTAATAATTCCCTCTAGTATCCTTTTTATTAACTCTTTGTACTAATATTTAAAATAACTTTAATTCTTTGGTTTAAAAAATAACACTGTAATCTTAATCGTAATCGACTAATATTATTACATCATAAATCCCTTTCTCGCCCATTGTAACAAATCAGCTTTTATTACAAAAATGTCACGCGGTCTTCACCGTCGGGTATAAAAACCGATGTCTCTGAAAATCCTGCCTCTTCCCTTTTGTATACTTGCCTTCATCATATAATTAGCCGGCTACCGCACGTTCTGTGTTTATATTTGTCTGTGTTTGTGCCATAATGTTTGCTTCTTATTATGGGAAATGCCGTCCCTACTTGATCTTTATGTGTTTCAATATGGAATAAACTGGATTAGTCATTTGCATGAGTGCCTCTTTTATAATATAGAACTCGCCACATAACACAGGAAAATCACAAAACCGGCCATGCCCCATCCTTTGGTTCGCTACAGTAATAACATCCACTCGCCACGTTTTACAATTATTTTTACCACTCTCCAGAAATATTACAGAATTATTTCATATATACATATTTATATTAATTGTAACTATGTAATAAAAAGTAGCTAAAATAAAAATTTTCTTTATTGATCTAAGTAGGAATTGACTTAATTTTTTTTTACATAACTTGTGTATATTTTTCATATTATCAATAAGTGTGTGTGTGAAAGAATTGAAAGAAATATTTTATTATTTTCAAATTAGATGTTGTACAAACATTAAACTAGAAAAACTTTAAATTGTGTAGTTTTATGTTCTTGTTTTCGTATAACTAGAAATTTTCATAGCTTTCATACATTGAATTTTACTTCAGAACGAATTTAACATGAGTGAATTTTGACAAAATTTAACAAAAGAGTATTTGTATAATCTAAGTTCAAAACAAGATTTATATATAAGATTAAATAAATACACAAAAAATGAAAATAACAAATGACTTCTTGATTGCGAAGTGCAACTATATGGGTTGCGAAAGGGACAACATTGCGCGAGCTTCATAGGTTTCATTTCTTTAGTCTTGTTTTAGTTTAAATTTTGGTTATTCCTAAATATTTGCAAAAACTTTAAACTCTTTTGATACATTCGTATTTATTTATCTTGTTATCTATTTATTTTCTTGACCATTTAAAGATTTTAAGTAATATACACACATACACAATTACTTTTTTAAATGCATTTATATACCTTTTCACAGAGTTGAATCAATTATTACAGTGCTCATATTTTTACAAGCAAAGGCAAATGTTTAATTGCTGCAAGTAAAGAAGATGATGCACAATATTTTATTTTCTAATTGTATAAAAACATGGTACGATATTATTTCTTTTATTCTTTTACTATAAAATCTAAAAGTTAACGGGTATTTTTTTTTTCAAATATACAACCTCTCACACATATTTTAAAATTCTAATTGTGTTTATTAATTGTAACAAAAAATACAAACGAATTCAATTTGAACACATTTTGTTTTTACTGTACATATTCTGCGCTTTTATAAATCGTTTTTCTGAAAATAATTTTAGTTTTTTTTTTTTTCAAACTTTGGGGCCCATTTGCAAATGTTTCACCACAAATTACACGTTCGCTCAAATATTCCAAACTCAATTGTAAACAAGTTAATACTAGTACGTGTATACTTATCAATTTTGGTTTATCTCTCAAGAGCTTTTAATCATCACCAGTTATTCGTGACAATCTACAAGATCTTTTAATTTGTGTAGAAAACATATTTGTTTCAATTTTTGTGAAAGGTTTCCTAGAAATTGTTAATAAAAACCAAAAAACTACAATAAAATATTATTTGGAAAGCTTTTATTTACTTTCAACAGCAAAACAATTCAAATACCACCAGAAAGAATCTGCTTTTACCTTTTTATTAAATATCCACACATTTATTCCAATTCACTGATTCGATATTTAATGTTTGAGAATAGAATTGCACAAATTTATTTTGTCTAGAATTTTCTGTAAGGCTTATACATTTCATTTTTTAGAAGTGGAAATCTATACAATGCCATTTATTGTACGGTGTCATATTAATTCTGAAAATTAATAAATTTTTAGTTTTATCCTAACAAATTAAAATTTCAAATAAATATTTTTGAATACATAGAACTATTTTTTCTGATCATTTGAAAGTTTGATGAATGAGCCGTTTATCTCTCTATATTGTTTTAGTTGAATAAAATGTCAGACACAGTTCACCCCCTCTCACCTGAATATTAGCATTTATACTTACGGTATCCGACTACGTTCGTAACCATGATTTTAAAAAAGCGTATAAATGGATATTTTTCATGATATTTAGTGTCACTTAGATTTGAATATATGTATAAAATTGTTTTAGGGACATTTTGACAAAAACAAATTATTTAAATACAATATTTCGGCAAAAAATTAACTTAAAATAGCCTTTTTTCAAAATGTTATCCTTTTGTGGAAAATACTTCTATTATAATAATATTTTGCCTATATATAGCTTAGACCTCTGCACAGAGGCTCAACTATGAATTTTAAAAAATTCACACTATTTTCAGAGTTACAACCCATTAAAATAATTATCGCGTTTTTTTCTTAAAATTTCTCCCTTCTGTTGTAAAAGATGGATAAACCCACTTCTAAGTTATATATTTCAAAAATTCTAACTGAGCCTCTGTAAAGAGGTCTGAGCTATATACAGACAAAATATTATTATAATAGAAGCATTTTTCGCAAAAAGGGAATATTTTGAAAATGGCGTTCTATGTTCATTTTTTGTCAAAATATTGTACTTAAATAATTTTTTATTGTTATACTGTTCTTAAAACAATTTTATATACATTTTCTAATCTAAGTGACACTAAATATCATAAATATTATCATTTATACGCTTTTGAAAAATCACGGCTCCGAACGTAGTCGGATAACTTAAGCATATAAAAATTAAACAGGAAGCAAAAGTAAGTGTATTACATAAGCAAGATTTTTCAAAATGTATCTTGATATGTTTTTAAAGATTTATTTTTAGTAAATACAGTAAATATTCTTAAAAATAGAAGAAAATAAATCAATGCTTATGAGAAGATTTCAACTTATGGTTTTCAAATAACAAATTCTGACTTCTTTCTTTTCTTTATTAAATTATTTTACATTAAAACGCTTATAGTTAAAATTCTGTTTTACGGAGCTTCAAAAAAAAAAAAAAAAAAAAAAGACGGTATTAAAAAGTTAAAATTTCCAATATTTCTTTGGTTAAAAAATACTTTCTCCAAGATTCCATTTTTTAACCAAAATGGATAGCTTAAGTTAATCTTTTTTTTCCTGACAGAAAAATAATAATTTTAAATAAAATTAAATTGACCTCTATATTTTTGTTTTCTTTTTGGTAACCAGAAAATAGTTTCACTTTTGACAAATTTTGTTCTAATCTAATTATACTAAAATTATTAAAATATATGATTTCAAAAAACAAGTTTAAAAAATAAACTTTTGTTTGTATTAAATACGAGCAGCATTATTGACATGAAAAAAAATTTTTACAGTTTTTTAAAGTAAAAAAGTATCTTATGTGTTTACATCTTTCACATGAAAACAAATTAGTCCCTTGAACCCTTTGATATATTATTTCTATTCTGGAGGTAAGAAATTTAATAACATTTTCATAGTATAAATCAGGGTTGTCCAACACGTGGCTCGTGGGCCGCATGTGGCCCGCCAGTAATAAATTGCGCCCCACCGACTCTTTTTTAAAAATTTTTAAATGTCAGGTTTTTAAAGTCTTTTCATTTTGAAATTTATATGAGGAGAAAT
>BMAV01022497.1:15185-32109 GCA_019973955.1 Trichonephila inaurata madagascariensis
TAGAAATCGTTTGTGTATGCGACGCCGATGGCAAGGATCAAACCGTCGCTTCAGCTGACATCGCAAGAACTAAGCATTCGTTTGAACGCGTCCGATAATCATTCGTTTGTTGGTGTCGGCTCTGCTGCGGCCTATGCGGCTGTAACTTTGAACAAATCATGTGATATCACTTTTTGTTGCATTTTTGACGCCGAGCTGTGATTCATTGTTCTTATTTTAAACATGCTTTGAATCTAATAAATGTATTGCTTACTTCTCATTGTCCCTCTTCATTCCAATCCTCTTACAAATTATTCCGACTAAACGTGGTTTTTCGATCCCGTGTTCTATGTTGATTTGTCGTCCCCTTGCTGCCAATTGTCCCTTCTCAGAATTTATCTTTCGAATTCGACGGTACTCTGTATATATATGTGTGTGTAAGGATAATTAAATTAAATTAAAAATTAAATTCCCTATCTAGCACTTAACTCATATTTTTCATTTCATCTTCAAGTATCAAACTAATCACCCATTTATTTCTTCCGAACATATGGCCTAGCTAATAAACATATCTAATTCCAGATCGTTATATTTAATAGCTCTATATGTCAGCATTAACTTTCAAGTACACTCATAAAATCCGCGATACTTATAACATCTGTGTTTAAGTGGTAACCCACTTAGTTTTCATGTGGCGTTCTTCTTTCACTCTCCTCTCTGCGTCAGAGCTTGTATAGATTTCATCAAATAAAAATCCTTTTAAAAATTAAGTCTGATTTTGGCTCAAAACATGTCATATATATATATATATATATATATATATTTGCCTGTTACCTGTTCTTGTTTTAAAATGAATCCTTTTTGATAAAAGAAATGTCCTTTAGATTGAAATAGATTTATATTTTATCAAACAGTTGTATTTGATTTTACTATAATAAATCACTTTTTTAATAAATTCCGAATTGCATTACGCATTTCCTTTACTATGAATGGTACATGATTATCTGTGTGTGTGCGATTTTCATTTCTCTTCCTCGTTTTCTGTTTGGAGTGTCCAAAAATCAAGAGGCAGTCAGAGATGTTTTTTGAAGTTTAAAAAAAATATTCTGGTTGGATTAGATAAAGGGAAATATATACTTAAACGTCTGGGAATGACAGCCCAATCAAATTTCAACAGTGAGTAACGAAAGATCAATTCAAATAGAACACTGTCATTTTCAAGGAAGTGACAACTGTAATATTTTAAACATTATTTGATCATTCATTAGTATATTATACAAACATTATTATATTATCTATGTCTGTATACATGAAAAATAATGAAAACAAAGAAATAATTCATTCTGTTTTAAATTTTCACTCCAATAAATGATTTTTTTTTTCAAATCTGGTGCCCTCGCGAGATTATAACGTTTTTCCGAAGTGGCCCGCAAGATCATTTGGGTTGGAAACCCCTGGTCTTCAAACTGTATGGTTCCACAAGGTATACCCAGGGGTTCGACGAATTGCAATAAAAAATAAAGAAAGAGTATTATATAAATGCAAAACGTGTTCACTTACTTTATGAAATTTGTGTAATCCAAGTATCTGAAGATCATCCCATTTATTAAAACTGAAAATTTTATTTTTTCATAATAACTTTTTTTTTGTAATCCTTTTTTAGGAAACTTTTATTATAATTTGATAAAAGAGAATATTAAAATATTATTTCGTTTTATATTATATGTACTACCTATTCAAGGGGTGGGCAAGGTCAACTCAGCCTTTCATCCCTACTGCATTAGGTTGATAAATTAGTAGTACTAAGCTTGCTTGTGAACTTAAGCACTTCGGGTATCGTTTCAGACTGACCACCTGATCGGGACATCTGCTCATGCACCTCAGGGCCCAATGGTCAAGTATAATGGGATGGACATAGTAGGCCTTGGCCCTCATGGGCTGTTGCGCCACACACTTAGTTTGAATTATATGTACTACCTACTGGACTGTGAATATTCTATTGTTTACTATCCCGAGTTCCAAGAAAGAGTTTTATTCTCGTTAGTACAATGTTTGGCAAAACTAAATATTTTTCAAACCTTTATCATTTGTGGAAAAAACACCTATAATGAACGATAGGAAACAACTTACCAGCGTGTAAAGAGATTCGATATTAAAATCGAAATGTTTAAGCAATAACAGCTCCTAAATTTTTATTTGCAAATTCATGCAAAAACGCAGGATTTCTCACATAGCAGTAAACATTTAATTGTCTTTTAGAGCAATATATTTAAAATATTTTTCTCGAACCCAAGCCCTCCAGTCTGGAGTCTGATGCTTTAGCCACTAGGCTACCCAAGGGCCCATTATATAACATGTTGATACATTTTAAATATTATTTTAAGATGTATTATTGTAAGTCCATGTAGGGATGGGGTTCCCTGAAAACACCTTATAGTTCTAAAGGTTCAGTGAGTTGAAAAAGTTTGAAGAACACTGGTATAAATTATCAATTACAAAAAAAAATTCTTTTATAAATATAAAATATTTATAAAATTATTTTCAAATGATTCTCTACACAAATTCACTCCCTTTTTATTAGTTCATTTTCATTTAGCTTTGCGCTATTTTAATATTATTTATTTTTGCGAATATTAAAGTAACGCAATGTTTGTTCACTATTTATTTATGCAATATTTTTCTAACGGAACCAGTTGTGTCTTAAGATTACTTACGCTACATAAAAATTTCTAAAATCAAAAATTGTCTCACTGTGAATTGATTTTTTTTATCAAACCCTGATACTTATTTAAAACTTACTACATAGTTAAATTAATGATATAAATGATGAATCTTTATTGTTAGGAGATTCTGAATATAAAACTGTGCTTCAAAAAAGTCTCATTCCTGACATTCAATGCAAAATCTATACACAGAGTTCAATACATAACAAAAATTCATAGTCAGTCAATTTCCAATTTATCTGATAAGGACTCTCAGTGGTGTTAACTTTCTCTAGAGGGCTGAAAATATAAACAATTTTCTATTAGATACCATTATTTGAAGTTAAAATTAAATAAGTCGATTCTTTTATACATTATTTATAAAAAAATAAGGCTTTAAAAAGTGTAAAATGTTTAAAATATAATCATAATTTTAAAAATTACATGTATATGAAAGTAAGAACATTTCTCTAAGAAATATTAATTAAATTTTACGTTGCGCATGCTATTTTTTAAATTAGTAGCTTTAATTACTAGCAATAAGTTGGTTTATAAAGCTAAATGTATCCTTATTACACAATAGTACTTTTATATAAATTGAATAATAAATATAATGTTTTTCTTGAAAAATAAAAAAAAATACAATTTCAATTTTTTTTATTTCAATTTTTTAAAAATATTTTGAATTACAAAAGATATATTATTCTTAAATGATACAGGGTTTAAAGAGTATGATACATTTTATAATGGACTCATGTGACGTCATAGTCACATGGTAACTGAGCCACGTGTTTTCGGCCAATCAGTTCATATATTAATGCGATATCATAATTATATCATAAATATAATCACGCTTTTCCAGCCAATTAGTTCATGTGCTTCACTGTTGCCAACTTTTACTTTTTGCAGGAACTTTCTTTTAGAAAGTACATATTTGTCAACGATATAATAATGCACATAGCTAAGCAAAATGCACTTAATTTAAAAGTATTAGTACAATGAAAGTATTTTTTTTTAAATTTTGAAAACTGTTTGAAGAATTTTAGTACGTGAACTCTTTACCCAATCATTAAATTTTAAATGTTATCTAAACTTTATAAGTTGAACAACTTAGTATGTCAATTTTTAATCAATGGGAAACACGTGATTGCCGTTATCATGTGACCATCATGAATTTAATCCATTCTTTACAGTTTTATTCATCAAAGATTACTATTTTAGGAAATAGTGAGCGCAACGCAAAAATTATTTAATATTTATTACAAAATTATATTTTATTTCCATATGCTTATAATTTTTAAAATTATGGTTATATTTGAAATATTTTGTACTTTTTTAAAATCATAATCCTTTGTAAATAATGTGTAAAAGATTAGAATTATTTAATTTAAATTTAAAAGAATTATACTTGTTTGAAAATTGTTTATATTTTCACCCCTCAAGACAAAATTAACACCCTTGAGAACCTATTATAAATTTGTAACTACTAAGATTTGTTCCAAACATTGTGCAACATTCTCTTGCATAAGAATTGAATGTAGTACAAATCATTTCTCACTGTTGAATATGAACATATTCGATCATTGTAAGACCTTATGAGCTATTTTATGCGAATAAGATCAATAAAAACTATTACACAAATATCTTCCTTATTTCTCTCTTTCTTTCTAAGCGTTTTTTCTCTAGTTTTATAAGCTCCTGTCATAATAAGCGTTTTATTTCAAACGTATAGAGCTCTACGATAATATCAAGTAACACAATTACACCAACAAAGAGTGCGCTATAATAATAATAGCTATAATGACAAAAACGGGATTAATAAAACTATTATGGTTCAAGTGGGATATAGTTAAAAACGGCAGTTAATTATGATTTTTTAAAACTGTTTTAAATTAGATTATAAAACGTATGTAAAATGTTTTAAATTTCTCAAAATTTACTTTTTCATGCATGGATGAAAAAATGTACTTATAATTAAATCATGAAATTAAAAATGATATGATAGCACGGTAATACTTGTTAATACGGGAGATTCTTGACTAGTATTAACTCCACACCAAAGATTATGCCACACAATAGGGTGATAAAATACTATATCAAATATAGAGTTTTAAATGCAACGATTATGTAAATTACTTACAAATGAGGTTCCATTTAATTGATCAGGTGTAGTAGCGAGTGTCCTGTCAAGCCAATTTTCTCTAATAAGCAATTAAACGTGATCAATAGGCAACATATTAGAAGAACATACTAGACAAGATAGTGATGCAATTCAATGGATGAAAAAGCAATCCCCAGTATTGCAAATCACGTGTGGTTATGCACTATCATGTTAAAAGTTGACCACAGATAGACTAAAGACTGTAAAGTGTGGCAAGAAAGCTCAAAATCTCAGAGATGTAGCACTGACTGATCATTGAACTAAAAGCGTATGCTATAAGTTACGAGAAAGGAATCCAATATTATTCCAAACAGTAATATGGAAGCAAGACCAGAATGGTGATGCATCAAGCAATACCTAAGCAACGTCTACAAACCAAACTCTCATCTAACCATCAAGGTGTTACAGGTAAAATCGTGATGCATCTATTAAGGCAATATGATGCCATTCGGTTGCCCATATCCGACATTCAATGCATGTTATAGGCATATGCGCCTGCAGTTTATTGGAAAAGCTAATTGCAGCAATGGAAGCTTTAAAAACATTCCCCTGTGCTGCAATCTACGTCAAATGTTATGAGTGGATATCAATTATTGTGCAACAAATCATTTGTAGCGTTATGGTTCCTGGTTTGACAGAGTTATCCATTAATGAGGCATGCAAAATATGCCTGTCATCAAATGTAGCAGTATTACAAGGCTGATGCAATAGGTACCGGTCGATAAAAAGTTTCCTCTTATGCATTTATCAATCCCAGACCTTCATCACTCCCGTTTGGTTACATATTCTACACAACGAATGTTTCGGATGGAGGCCTCACAATTCTTTCTCGATCGAACTCATAAGCGTATTTGAATGACGCTTGAGTTCTTTTTTGAAGAATACTGGCAATGTTCAAGCAAAAAAAAAATCAACTGCATTAATAAACAATTCTAATACTTCAAAACGACATTCTTCGCTAGTCATTTACATATACTATCACGATATGGTTATGGTGAACTTTTCACGCGATTTGAATGCTTCTTTATCGTGATTTAGATGTCTAGCAGTGTGTGTGTGTGTGTGTGCTTAAAGCTACTTAGAACCGTCAATCATTTTGTATTTTAGGAATTATGAAACGTAGAAGACAAATTTAATAATTCTTGAATTGAGTTACAATAATGTAAAAACCAATTTCAGTGTAAGTAAAAACGAAAAACTGGAATATTTTTGACAGAACTGTTTATTGTGTTAAAAATTATTTAATCCGAAACGTAAAGAAGACGAAAAAATAAATAAAAAAAAACGAAATAAAAAGGTCCATTATAAATAATTCTGCATTTAGAAAATATATTTGCTATTTTCCAGACAATTTAATGTTTATAAGCCAGTGTTTCTCAAACTTTCAATATTTGCGACAAAATATGCAATCATAATTTTAACCGGCACCCCCCCTCCATACACAAATAATAATGCATAGAATTCAATAAAACTATAATTTGACGGTAAAGCTGTAATACAAAATTAACTTCTTAAGTCACACCGGCGTATATATATATATATATGTCTCGCTCAACGGGTGAGTTAAATGACCCGGACATATATATACGTCTTTCCGAAGTACGATCTTTTCTGTGCACTGCTATCCATAAAATTATTCTGAAGGCTTTGGAATCCAATAAAAGGACCTTTACAGTGTTTTCAAAGGATTTACTTGAATCAGAGGATTTGCTTATTTATATACATATATATTCCATTTCTTCCGCCTTCCCCAGTACATCCCATACGCGCTCATATGTGGAAAATGAAGGCTTTCGGGAGAGAATTGCGGAACTGTTAATCCACAGTTAAGGAATTATATTTAAAATACCGTACAAATTATCAAGATAAGTGTTAATTTTTGTATATAGTATTATATATGACAAACCCGTAGGGTACTAGTAATTATTAAACTTGTTCTTATATAACTTAAGATTGTTAAATTAATTATAAAAAGCATTATTCAGTGCTGATACATTTATAAGTATATTATATCAGTGTAATTGTTAACTTTATTTTTTATTTTGTCAGAATGTATTTTATGTGTTTACTTTTGGTAAATTAATAATTTTTTTAAATATCCTTTTGTTTTCGACTTTTCAATATGCTCGCGCCCCCTTCGTAGAGTTATCACGCCCCTCAAGGGTGGCACGCCCCACTGTTTGAGAAACGCAGTTATAAGCTATTTCCCTGTAGACCAATTAAAATGTTCTAGTCTAAATAAGTTTTGAAAATACTTGATCTTGATGTAAGGTCTTTAAATTATATCAGTCACTTTAAAGGGAAACTTTTGTACCTCTACATATTTTCCAGACGAAATCGCACAAAATATTTTAAGTTTTACCTTTTAAAGAGTTTTTCATAAACAAATTCTTAGATTACTATTTTTTACGAAATACTTTTAACTATACCAGAATCTACGATTGGTTCCACAATAAATCAGATGAAAACCAACTTTACAAAGAGTATAATGTATGTTAATGAAAAGATTTATTAATTTCCTTTGTACAGAAGTTGTGCCTTTTAATCTTGAGCATTTGAGAATATATATTATTTTGTGATTAAATTTTTGTGTGTTTCACGTTATTAATAGTTTCTGAATATCTGCATATTACAATTGCTTCCTGATAATCTTTTAATTTCCATTGATTCAATAGTGTTTTAATTGCAAAAAATCTCAGGTTATTTACTCATGAAAGTAACAATAGGCTTTCAAGCGAAGTGTATTGAAATTAAAGGTGAATAATGAGTTCAAACACACACATATTATTTTTAACCTCGTAGATAATTCTCAACACAATATTTTTTTTCAATCTATATGAATACAGCTTGAACTTCAAGCTTGGAGATATATAAAATCTTGTGTTCACAAAAAACTTCTTAGATAAAAATTCACAACGTATGTATCTCATTCTTTCCTTTTAATATTTTACAGAAAAAATGAATGCATCTTGTTAAATTAAAATAAAATGCTAAGAAAACACAAAGGCATTCATATTTCATCAAAATTTAGACAACAATAAAATTAAAGAGCTTTCATTTTGTACATAATTAATTATTATTAAAAATTATTGTTTTTCATTTTGACGTATGTAATTAATTCTACCGAAAAATATTCATACCCAGAAAAAAAAGCTCCTTTTTTAAAATATCGGTAAATTGTTTTCTGAAATTAATAGATTACTTAATAGATAAAGATCAATAGTTAACGATTGAAAGATATATGAAATTGACCCACATTAGATTAAAATAGTGAGTTTAATTTCAGCTTTAAGAAATTTAAAAATATTTTTAAGAAATGTAGGCTGTGTTTTTTTATACATTATAAAATTCATAAAAGCTGCCTTTTTTCCCATTCTTTTGCTAGCTGCCAAACAAAGAAAAATATTTTTAAGATATAAATTTTGCTGAAGTTAAAAAAAAAACATATTTCAAACTTTATTAGTAAACTACATTCATCAAACATTTCTGCAAGACCCTATCTGAATTATTTTTGCAAAATAACTATTTATATATTTAATTTTTTTAATTATGAGATAATACAACTCTGTAACTATGATCTTTTTAATAAATCAAAATTAACACATTAAAAAAGGGACTTTAAAAAACGTACAGAGATAAAATAAGTTGTAAAAATGTACAAGCATTTTAAAATATAATTTCCGGTAAAATTTTTTAAATTATTTGTCTTAATCATTACAAACATTAGGTAGATTATGAAAATTTTTAAGGAATAAAAATATAACAAATGAATTTCGTTAAGCATTTCATTCAGAAATATATGCAGTGAAAATCACTTAACACGAAACAGAGGAGACTGAAATATTTTTTAGTGTTAAAAGAATTTCGTGTTCAGGGATATTGCAAGAAACAGAACATATATTGAACAAATATAAATTTATTAGAGTGTTTATGCATGTTTTAAATGAAAATCAGTGAAACAAAAACATTCACAAGAACTTAATGAAATTTAATACAAAATTTTCAAGTTTTTTAAAAAGCAAAACATTTATTGAATTTTTCAAAAATAATCTGATTTTTTTACTTGTTTTTTTAGCCTCAAGTTATCAACAAATTCTTCGATGTCATTAATTTTTTTTATTCATATCACTATTGGAATGTGCATCGAAATAACTGCACATACTTTTCATGATGTTCCTCATTTCGGATTGAAAGCGTTCCAACCAACCTGAATATGCAGAAAAAGTTCTACCCATTCGCTTAGCAAATTTATTGTTTCTTTACAACATTAAAGGTCCCTGTATGGGAGCATTCTGAGATCTCGTTTCTTTGAACAAAACAAGTAAGGCCATCTCTAAATCCTCGTGCTTGGCCGTACTCTCATCTGTTTTCGCTCATTCTTAAATTTACTCCATTCAAAAACCACTGAAACTTGCTATATTTTTCAATTCCTACTATTAGCTCACACTCTCTTTATATTTATTTTTTATTTATCTTGGTGGAATTTTTAATCGTTAGTAAAATACATTTTAAAACGCTCAATTGAGCTGAAATTTTATATACATGATTATTTTGGATGACAATACAATACTTTAATTATAATTAATAAAAATTAATTAATTAAAACTAATTATTTAATTAATTACAAATACAGCCACGTTGGCATCATTTCTGGCGACTTGTGTCAAAATTTGAAAAGGTATTTTTTTTTTATTATTGAAAACAATTATAAAATCCCAGCGCACCACAAAGTATACAGAAATTAGTATTACAGAAATAAGTAATACACACACATTCAGGTGAAACAAAAAATAAAAAAAAATATCTTTTAAAGCATTCAGTTCAACTGAAATTTTATATACACGATTGTTTTGAATGACAATACGATAATTTAATGATAATTAATAAAAATTAATTACCATTTAATGTTGTGATTCTGTGTCATACGTATATACATATTTATATTAATTGTAACTATTTAATAAAAAGTAGCTAAAATAAAATTTTTCGTTGTTGATCTAAGCAGGAATTGACTTAAAAACATTTTTTTATATTACTTGTTTTAATTATTATTGATAATATAGAGTTAAAAATACACCAACACCCTTACAGATTTCCTTTTCGTCTTCTGTTTTTAGTCAACAGCCTTTAAACGTTCCATCTCCATTTTAAGGGAAATAGAATTGTGTTTTCCCCCTGAGCATTTTGTCATTCTGCTTGTAAAAAAAATTATTCTAAAATAGGAAAACTGGTGATGTGCGTTTTCTGCATTTTCTTTATTCCCAGAAGGGAAATCTTTTCGTGTTAATTGATTTTCATTTCGTGTTAAGAAAAATGAATGTATGGAAATACATAGTAGTTTGCCGGAACCGTTGTATCATTTCGTGTTAACCGATATTTCGTCTTAAACGTTTTCGCGTTAAGCGTATTTCACAGTACATTACTAGAGATAAAAATTAAGCGATAATGAAGGGAACAGCGCTGATTAGAATTTAATCTTTCTTATCATAAACAGAAGTTCTAAATATAATTTAAGTAAAAGTTACTGAATACTTTTACTAGCAAAATTAGTAAAATTTTGAATACTGTCCTAGAAAAACTAAACGAATCACACGTAATATTTATGATATTGTTACGAATTTTGTGTGATGACTCCTTAAAACTGTGTAAGTAATTTATATCTGAATATGTAATACGTATTTATATTACTTTCTACTGGATTTATTTTATGTTAAAATTGTGATATTCGAAAGCAATGCCATCCTTACATTTTAATGGTATTTCATTTGAAACTTTGCGAAATATTGGCGATGCAATCAAGTTAGCATCGTTTTTGGTGACCTAATTTGGTTATTTGGCGAACACTACGATGGATTGGGAACCATTTTTGGTGACTTGGCTATCCTTTGGGAAATTATTTTAGAAATCTTTTAGCATCTCAATTAATGATGTAAGCGGATCTTTCGAGAAAGATCCGTGCAGCCTATAAATAAGAGTCGCTCGCTAAAACTGAGTCAGTATTGTTTTGACCATTAAAGAGAACAAGAGGTTGCTAGTGAATAATCTTTAACAAATTGTTATTTAGATTCTGATAGTTATGTTTAAGCGCTGCTTAAGGTGTGAAAAACTACTGGGATTTTTTAAGCGAATTTTAGTGATTTTCTGAATTTCAAGGATTGTTTGTGTTTGCAATAAATTTTCATAGTTTCTTCTGAAGAATTGTTTTGGTCCTTGAGACTGACGGCATAAAATCCTCAAACCCGATCCATGAAACAATATAAACTATATTTTTCTGTAATGATGTTTATTTCGAAACTTTAATTAAACTTGCAATTAAACGTTTATTTATCTTGTATTAAATAATGATTTTTAAGAAAGAAATACTGAAATTTTATTTTAGACATTTATTTGAAAATAAAATTTTAATTATGATGTTCTAATTCGGTTATTCTTTATGGTAATTATACGATTTCGGCAAACTAAATTTTCATATTTTTTGTAACATTTTGATATTTTGCTTTCAAATTAATTTTTTTAGATGTTCTAAAATATTTTTCAACGGCTATTCAATTACACAAAAAATAAAGAAGATTTCCATTTCGCAACAATATTCATTTTCAACGAACTTAATTGATATATAATGCAGTGCAGTTTTTTGTATTTCCTTATAATATTCCGATCTCAAAATCTGAGCTCTTTTCGGTATCAAATAACTCTCTATTTTTGAATATTCTAAATATATCTAGAAATTAACTGTGAAAAGTCATGGAGAATAATACCTTGTTAAAAAAGTTTGCGTAATTGATAATACTTGATTAAATAACTCTTTAAGACATGTCCAAAAAAAGAGATATTTGTTATTTTCGGTGAATTATTTCTTATATCTCATCCGAGTTTTTAAAGAATTGTTCTTTAACCTCTTCCTTAACTTGTTTTTAAATTCCTTGGACCAAATCTCAAAAGTATTAAAAGAAATTTAGCACATTTCACAACCATCATATAATGTACATTATAATGACAAAGTGGAAAGTTTGGAGACCGGGTCTGCGCGAGTGTGCTTCTCAAACTTTCAATAGTTGTGACCCAATTTTCAATCATAATTTTCCACCCCTTTCCCTCGTACAATAACAACGTATTGAAGACAATAATAATATACTTTGACGCTAAAGCTACAATACGACCTTAATTATAAGCCGTACAAATTATAAAGATAAAGTTTAAATTTTGTATAAGTTACTTTTGATATTTTAAGTAAGTTACTTATAAGTAATAGGATAAGCATTGTGTTACTTTTTATTTCTATTTTTTTGAAATTGCAACAGATAAAATATAATAATAGAAAACAAAGTTAGCAAACTTTCAGTAAATTAATAATTTTTTTGCATAATCTTTAATTTTCACAGACCTAGGGTTATCACGCTCCCCTAGGGGGGCAAAATCTACTTTTTGAGCTGCTGCTCTATAATATTTCACAAATATCTTCCTGTTTTTTCTTTGAATGGTGAGATATATTCAACATACTATCTTTTGTGAGATTTAAAACATATAGTCCTAGAGTTTTACATTTTTCTTTGATTGGATATATAAGTAAATTATAGGGAGAGAGAGAGCACAATGTTTTCTTCAAAATAATAATAGTAGTAATATATCTCTCTTCATCTTCCTCTTGGATAGATCTCATGAATTTAAGAAATGCTAACAAGGTGAGAGAAATTATTGAAATTCTCAGATTTTATTACATCTCATTTACATTTCCTTCAAATATAATGTAAATTTCTGAAGGAATGTAATGTTAAATATTTCAATTGGTTTCATGCATATTTTTATTAATTTTTTTTTACTCAGAATGATAGAGTATTCAAGTCTATGTATTTATTTTTTAAGGTATCCGACTGCATTCGGAACCGTGATTTTGCAAAAGCGCATAAATGGATAATTTTCATGATATTTAGTGTCACTTAGATAAGAATACATGTATACAGTTGTTTTAAGGACATGTTGACAAAAAAAATTATTTAAATACAATATTTTGGCAAAAAATTAACTTAGAATCATTTTTTTTCAAAATGTTCTCCTTTTGTGAAAAATGCTTCTATTATAACAATATTTTGCCTGTATATAGCTCACACCTCTCTAAAGAGGCTCAAATAGAATTTTTGAAATGCGTAACTTAGAAGTGGGTTTATCCATATTTTACGACAACAGAGGGGAGCAATTTTAAGAAAAAAATGCCGATAATTGTTTCAATGGGTTGTAACTCTGAAAATAATTTGAATTTTTCAAAAATCATAGTTGAGCCTCTGTACAGAGATCTGAGCTATATAAAGGCAAAATATTTTTATAATAGAAACATTTTTAACAAAAGGAGAACATTTTGAAAAAAGATTATTCAAAGTTAATTTTTTGCCAAAATATAGTATTTAAATAATTTGTTTTGTCAAAATGTCCTTAACACAATTTTATACATGTAGTCTAATCTAAGTGACACTAAATATCATGAAAATTATCCATTTATGCGCCTTCTTAAAATCACGGTTCCGAACGTAGTCGGATACCTTAAAAGAACCATAGCAGCACATTGATAAACCTTTTGAATTACATACATTGATAGTGTTCTTGCCTTGAATATAAATGAGCTTATGATGTTTCTGTTTGTAATATAAGTTGCATAGTTTTTGAAAATATCTTATTTTATTTGCAACAAATCATTTGTTGAGCAACATTAGCTGTGGATATGGAAGATATTTCAATACGTATAGAAACAATGTTAAACTGTAAAAAAGGCACATTTTATGCAGCCTACAAAAAAGTACTTTACTTCCTTATTATTGAGACACTGGGAGACAAACACAAGCTTCGATAATAAAAAATGTGTATATTAAAAACAATATGTACTGCACCTAAATTATCAGCAAGGCCATAAAATCATTGATTTGCTAAAATTCTTAAATTATCAAAGCGTAATCTTATTTTGAACATAAATTTTCATGATATCTATTTACGTTCATGTTTCTAATAATGTAAAATAAATGAATGGGACATATTTTTTTTTTAAAAAAATAATTATGAGATAAAATTACCTAAATTTCAATTTATTATTTTTCCTTCTCTTTCTGCTTTGATTAAATAATATTGACGCATGAACATATTATACTGCATAATACTCAAAATTTATTCATGCAATTTAAATACAAAACTAAATGTGTAAAAATAATGTTGAAAAACTACCATAAATCCCTTTAAAAATTTATTATTTATATAAATAGGAGAGGAACTTATTCTTTTTTCTTTTAGAAGAAATCTTACAGTAGTGTACTTCAATTAGTAAGTTACATAAGTGAGTGAGTGAATATTAACGTCGCACTGTTCAGCTACACGAGGACTTTTGGTGACGGACCTCATAAGCTTGAACCATGGTCAATTGACGAGGATGACACCTGAGCTGGCACCCCCTCTCATAACTTCCCCAGCACACTAATGGATAGACGTTTGAGTTATCGATAGATTTAACGTACATCTCTTCCCTACACGACGGGTCTTTAGAGGTACTTGGCTCAAACTTGTGACAAACCAGCCATAATCCGATACTTAGATCTCTAGGCTACCTCGGTCACAGTAAATTGCATAAATATGGCTTGTCTATGTTGAGCAATGCTAACGTTTTGGTGTTTAGTGATTTATGAACTAACTTTAAAATGTTAAGTCAAAAGTTTTAACACAAGTGATGATTTACGACATTTACAAAATATATTTAAAACTTCCGTGTGTGAGGGAGATTTTATCTCAACCATTTAAATAAAAGCCTTTAAAATTATATACATTTAATATTAATTTAACATTATATAATTGTATGCCAAAATTATTGCATTCTTATTCCATATTGCAATATGCCAGCTACACATATTGTTGAATACAATTGCGAATCAACAATATATATCTGCAGCATACTATTTGAATACATCATTTTACTACAGAAAGCTCAACCTTGTGCTTGCATTCTACTAAACATGAATAACGAATTGAATCCCATAAATGGTACATGTTCATAGACTTTACATTGGATAGACGTGCTTTCCATTTGCAGTTGATGAGCTTTGAAATGTAGAATGGGGATTAATTTACGTTTGTTAATGCTTATGTAATCGGTTTATGACAATAACATACAAATTCTCAAACGAAATTATTAACTTCAGCTTTGTTCATTTAAACTACACATGGTTTATAATCATAAATATATTGATTAAAATAATAATATAGGGAAGTTATCAGTTATCTAGCTTAGTATGTGTATTTGAAGTACACACATAAATCTTAACATAAAAATGATAAGTTATAAAATCTACAGATTTTTTTTTATTTCACTTATCTTCATTTTACCTACTTAAGTTGAATAAACATTTATAAGGATATAAGCTAACATTGATTGTTTTTTTTTTTAAATATTTTGAAGTATTCAATATATGTATTTAAATTGAAGTGCTAAAACGAACACAACAACAAAGCCCTGTTACAGTAAAATCTGATGAAAAAATACAAAGCCATCTTTAGTTTAAGAGGGCTTTAAAAATATTTTTTTCATTTGATATAACCTCTTTGTTTCAAGTAATAAAATAACTACAGTATTCGTGTAGTAAATATTTACTCTGCATACATACGGATAATTACTATTCTATTTATCAAAGCTATGTATTTTAATTTTAATCCCGTTAACTAATCCTGTAAGTTATTTCAACAAATCTTATTGAAAAATAATACATAAATTTAGTATTAATTTTCACATAAGGAAACTGAGTATATAGTAGAAAATGCTTTTACAAATTTAGATTTATTTTTTTAGTTAAGAGGTGGTTTAGATAAATTAGAATAATTACTTGTCTGTTTACTGTATGAATAAATGTCACTTTAATACTAAATGTCACTTTTTTGTTGCGGTATGAATAAATGTTTTCATTATTGTGGTAACCATTTACAGAGGATTTGGTAGGGTAATGTTTCCGTACGAGAACAACACGAGAGATATTGGCAAACAGTTGATATAGGGCAGAAACTAGATGAAAAACAGTTATTATGCAGATGTTTTATGCTGTTTACATAAACATAGTTCACAGTATTTAAAAACTTACCTGCATAGTATTAATACTTTCCACCAGGATTTGCTTCACTTATCTGAGAGAGAAAAAAGCAAATATTCCTGGAAAGTAAAAAAGTTTGTGTATCGTCTCTATTAGAAACATTGTAATTAAATTAGGAACGGATTCCGATGAAGAATACTAGTAGAGTGAAACATAAGACTAAGTGAAAACAGTACTGGAGGAATAAATACAGATTTTGTTTTTTATTGGTTAGGTCTTCCAGTAAAAAGAAATATATTTGAATGTAGTATAAAGTCGAAAATAAATTCTGTATGCTTATGTAACAATGAAGACTGTTTTTTAAGTTGAAATTCAGTAAAAGGAATGTAAATTCATTTGTGAAAGTTTCTCTGAAAGACATACACGAAATGCTTAATAAATTACAATAAAAAAAATTTCCCCATTCAAATTTATTCTCCCATTCAAAAAGTTTTGAGTAGAGACTCTTTCTTAATGCATTTTTCAATAGAGGATATATATATAAATAATCAATACCTTATTTTTATAACAGCATTTTGTGAGTTCTGACTCAAACGGAAGTTCAAATCTTTTCATAGATAGTCCTTTTCTACACCTAACAGTTCAAAATTGCGCTCACCAGTAGCGATGCATGCTTGATAGCGTCGGTAAAGTGAATGACGTACACGTTCAAAGGTGCCAGATATTGCACGCACACGTGCAGCTACTTAGGATATTCAAGCAACGAGATCCTCATCTGAGTCAAGTGGAGTCGCATAAACAAGATTCTTCAGATGTTTTCATAAACATTTCTTTATTGTATTTAAAAGTTTTTTAATAGTAATATTTTGAATTGGAAAAGTTGATGTGTTTTTTTTTAAAAAAATGCTAGAAAATTTAATATTATTATACGATTTATTTATATATAATAATGTACAATATTCTACTTGATAATCTTTATTTACAATATATATATACAAATATGTTTAATATATACATATACATATGTACAT
>BMAV01022497.1:42129-58117 GCA_019973955.1 Trichonephila inaurata madagascariensis
TTTGTGCTAGATATATATATATTAATATATATATATCTAGCACAAACTTTCAATTGTTAAAAAAATACTTTCTATGCATCCAATCAAGTTACAATAAATTTTTTTTAAACTTGTAGTGGATGACACCTGATGTTAATGTACTTTTTCAAACATTAGTTCATTAATTAAATTCAGTTTAGTTAGTTACTGGATTTCGATGCCAAATTAGATTCGTCTCCATTGTTGTAACGATGTAATTGTTAAAACAATGACAAAAGTTAGCATTGAAAACCGATTTTTCAGCCAAACTAGCTAAACTCGGTGTACACTGTTACAACAATGCAGACAAATCATGCTCTTATTTCAATTCCTAATATTTCACTTTCTCCCTATTTATATATATATACTCTTTTGTCCTTCATTGTGTGATTTTCCTGCTGTCTATGTGTTTGTCGAATGTTATTGATTGGATGTTATCTCTTGTTGGTAGAGAATTGGCCTATATATATATATATTTGCTTGAACGCCCATGCTTTGAATTTTCATTTGGATTCAGAATCTGGTAATATCTTATTTATTCAGCTCAGATTTATCGCGGGCTCTGCATTTTTGAATGCAATTTTCAGGTAAATTACCTTTATCTTGTAATGGATTTAGATATTCTATCCATTATTTTCAATAGGTTTTTGCTCAGTGCTATTAACATATAGGGGGAAGGTTGGTTGGCCACAAAACATATCCAACTGAACTTTTATATAAATTATTGATGTGTAACATCTTTCCTCTAGGTTACTGGATATCTGTGGGAGTGATTTCGTAAAAAGGGACGGTTGAGTGTAACAGGATGTGATGTAAGCGCGCTCTACTTGATTTGACCAATGAGAGTGGGTGGCTGTGTTTTTTCGCTACCCTCGCATAGGGGTCCAACTCTAGTAGCCATCAAGCACTCGAGTGCTTGACTCAAAATCCGTTAGTCACGATGTTGGGGGACATAAGTGCGGCAGAATGCTTATTTGAAAATGAACAAACAGTGATTTCGGTGGTTGTATACATTTCTTCGAATCAAACGGTTAAAAAAAATTAAAGATTCCCTGCATTTTGTACTTTTACCATACAACGAAAGTGGTTCTGCTCTTTTAAGAAAATTATCACTCGCTTCCCCTGATTTTGAGTGGTGATTTTAACTTTAACTTCAGTTTGCCAAAAGTTGAGCCTATCATAGCTTTTTTGAATGATGAACTCAAGCTCGAAATGAACACAAATCAAAATGTTTCGACTGCTAACAATGGTACTGTTATTGACGCTGTTTTTCAACGGTTTTTAAATACTTTGAAATCACACGTATATGTGTCATATTTTAGTTATCATAAGTCTATTGTCTTCGCTCTTCCCCAATTTGAACAAGAATAATTATTTTTGATAAAATATTGCACAATACTCCTTTTGTTAATTAAATACAATTTTCATTAAAGATATAATTATTCGATAGAAAATTATTTCCAATCATACTTGTGTGTGTGATTTTCATATTTTTTTCAGGAAAAAGTTAATATTGCGTATTTACGACGATAACAAGTCAGATGTTACACATCATATGCGACTACTGTAGAACTTGTTTCTTTTTTTTATATATAAGCTGTCCTATCTCAGCAATGTTTATAATACTGTAGCATCCTGTTTTTTTATATTCTTAACCCTATATAATTTTAATTTCTCATATATTCTTCTATGTCTGGTTTCTTACAATCTCATTTTTTTTTTGGTTTTGTTTGATTAATGTTCATCTCTCATTAGAAGAGAATTTACACTATATTTACTTATATATATATATATATATATATATATATATATCGTTCAAATTTTCGATTGTTAATAAAATACTTTTTATTCATCCATTCAAAGTAGGAATTGACTTAAATAATTTTTTATATTACTTGTTCCAACTAAAATGAATTTAGTTCTTCTCATTACAAAGGAGAAAATCTCAAAAAAATACTTCACTATATAAAATTATATCAATTTTTCTTTTCTTTAAATCCCTTAGTTATTAAATGTATGTAAATCTTCTTGTGGCAATTTGAATGGGAAGATCTTGGTAAAAGGCATCAAAATATAATACCATACTTCATTCGCTTTCTGCTTCTTTCAATATTTTTAAATAGTTAAGTGTACTCATGAGTTACAAGAAAAAAAATCCTTAATAAAAAGCATCGAAATATAGAAAATACCGTACCTGTGTGGAATTGAGAACAACTGTGAATTTAATGAATTTAATTTTATTGAACATGTCATATTTTAATATATTGCATTTATTTGCTTGTTTTCTGTAAAACCAAATACAAAAAATATCGTTCCACTTCCTATTTTTTGGAAAGTCCATGCTTTAATTTTTGAAAAAATAGCTAAATCGAATCGGGATTACAAGGATAAAATCTTAATAAAAGGCAACGAGATATAGTAAATATAGTGTTTGTAAGGAACTCTGAGAGAGAACTTTTTTTTTGTTTATTTAATTAAATTAATTTCATAGAATATCTCATTTTATTACATTTATTTGATTATTTTACGTAACATCATTTGGAAACAATACTATATTTTGAGACCTCAAAAAATATTTTATTTAATTGGGTGTTCAACTGTAAGAAGAATTTTGCAGTGAGATGTTGTAAAAATATTATTTTATTGCAGAAGAGATGGTTAATTTGTTGATTTATTCTTAGAGGATTTTTCAGGTATCCGAAAACGTTCGGAGCTGTGATTTTAAAAAAGCTCATAAATGGATAATTTTCAGTATATTTAGTGTCACTTAGATTAGAATACATGTATAAAATTGTTTTAAGGACATTATGATAAAAAAATTATTTGAACACAATATTTTGGCAAAAAATTAACTTGGAATAAATTGTCTTCAAATTATTCTCCTTTTATAAAAAATGCTTCTATAATAATAATATTTTGCTCTCTTATATAAAATAAAGACTTCTCCAGAGAGTCTGAACTAGGAGTTTTGAAAAATTCACATCATTTTTATAGTTACCACCAATTGAAATAGTTGTCGTAGTTTTTTTCTTAAAATTTCTCCCCTCTGTCGTAGTAAAATATGGATAAATCCACTTCTAAGTTCAACCTCTGTAGAGAGGTTTGAGCTATATACAGGCAAAATATTATTATAATCGAACCCTTTTTCATAATGTTAGAAATGGAGAATGTTTTGATAATTGGTCATTCTATGTTAATTTTTTGTCAAAATATTGTACTTAAATAATTTTTTATTGTAATAATATTCTTAAAACAATTTTATATACGTTTTCTAATCATAAATATTACCCATTTATAAGTTTTTTTCAAAATCACGGTTCCAAACGTAGTCGGATACTTTAAGTGAAAACAGTATTACTTCCATTTTTTAAATTTACTTCTATATTTTATGTAACCAAATCTTCACGGGAATTTCAAATGAAAATATTTAATAAAAGACATCAGAATATAATGAATATTCATACTCTTCCTCCTTTTTTTAAAAATTATCTCAGTATGTTTAATATCGTTAAATTTACCCTTAGATTTGTTTCGACTCCAGAAAATAAATTACTTTTACCCAATTCCTGGAGAAACAAAAGTCTAAGAATTGAATAAAACAAATTATATAATGAAATTAATCAGCTATCATTTACTCAGTGAAATTCAAGAACCATTAAATAAATCAAAATCTAAAAAACTTTAAAGCATTAAATTTATTAACACTAAAATCAACATTTAAATTACCAAACCTGAACAATATTCAATTGTGCAAACATCTTAAGAAACAGTCGTAATAATAATCCTACAATCTCTCGAATAAGTGGATCACGTCCATTTATATAATAAGGAAAGAACTGATGCCATTGGAGAAAAGAGAACATTATTGCAAGATTGCATGCAAATTAGATGTGGCACGTTCGATAGCTGTATGATTAAATAACATCATGATCTACTTATACTTCACCTTGCGGAAATTCCAGGTGAGATAGAAAATTGAGATAAAAGTATATTTCCAAATATGAAAAATTCCAATGGACTCGATTCGTCTGACGCCATAATCACATGACAATACGCTCAAGAAATTCCCACGTGTTTGATCGAACAAAATAAAATACTCTCTTTCCTTTAATTTAAAAAAAAAAATTAAATTTTTCCTTTTATGAATTACTGATAACTTTGTAAATATTTTTTTTTAATTTCATATTATTATTTCTTTGTTTTTATTGCAAAATTACAATTTGTAAATTCTCGGAACACCTATCGCTAAATTATGTTCTTTGGCTCTCGTTTCCGGTCGCCAAAAAAATTGACATGTCCAGCCCGGCTTTCACGTTCTACACTTTAACACTTAATTTCTAAGTGTATAGGATTTTGTTCTATTGAATGATCCATGCTTTTTTCAAACACAACGTGGCTGGCAAACTTATTACTAAACCTAAAAGTATACAAAAAATCAAGACATGAGGTCAAAGAACAGAAGTATGAACTAAGCTTCAATCTAATACTCTAAACTAAAATTGTGTATATATTTAATAACTATACGAAAAGAAAAGTCTAGAAGATATATTAAAAATATTTAGAGTACCAAAAAAATTTAAGGAATATAGAATTCAAATGTAAGAAAATTCTACGGTTAGCACACAACCACAAGTGTAATACAATTAGCTGATCTTGTTTATTTGATAATCACGTGACAATCTCTAAACGATCACAGCGACCTCTGGTGATGAATCGACCCCCATTGCTTACTGAGAGCATTTTTTTAACAAGCTTTTATTAGCTTCACCTGTATGCAATGAAATATGTGAACTCCATTTTTACCCATTTTAACCAATTATCTACCGACGGTATTTATACGTACCACTCACTTTAAAATTACATAGAATAACCATTTTTACAAATGATCTGACGATACTTTGCAGGAATATTCTTTTAAATCCACTCTTCCAAGATATATGGCAGCAGGGGTTCTATGGTGAGTACTTTATCGGGTAGGACGAATAGCTTTATAGCAGAAATTGCCTTTTCAGCGTAAGGCGAAGATCGTCATTTTTGTTCCGAAAAAATAGTTAATGTCAAAAAGAAAGTGTCTTATTTTTTTTCCATGTTAACGAAGACCTTAGAAAACGATTTGACTATTTATTTTAAGTAAACAGTGTATATAATTAATTTTACAGTTGAATATCTTTAATTAATTAATTAGCTCTAACGGATTAAATTTCACAAAGTTGAATGTTTTGTTAATGTATATCCCTTAATTTTTAATGTAGTGATTAAAAAAAATATATTGCGTGAAAAAAAACTGCAGTAAATCATAATGCGGTAGATAAAGGGTTAAAAGGTCAGATGAATTCGAAATTTTGCACCACCGACCGATGGCAGTACAATAATTTAATTGTTTTGTTCCATTGTCCTGATCAGGATTAAATATTTACAATTTCCTGATTTGGCGACTAATTCCAGATCAAATTTCCAGATTTGGCGACTAAATCCAGTTTTGGCAACTAATTCCTGTTTTGGTGACTAAAAGATTAAGTTACAAAGATAAAGCAAAAACATTAATTCATCAATGAATAAATGTTAGTTTAAAAAACTTAAAAAAATCACGCTTTTATCGAACTAAATAAGCGAAAAATAAATTATAGTTGAAAAAACTAAAGAACACGCTTTTATAGTTTATAGAACAAAAAAGTAAAAAAAATAAATCTTATTATAAAAAAAAATAATTAACGAGAAATTTAAAGATGTGGTAAAAGAGTAGGGTGCTCAATATCAATTGTTGTAATTTATTACCAGTTCTATTCCGAAATACAGAGTTAGAGTAAAAATGTAATACTATCCACCCCATGCTTTTACCAGAAAGAAATTAATTTTCTCGATAATCATTTTATTTTTATATCTAGAATTATTTTTCACTTTTCGGTTCGATTCACTATAAAAGCGTTTTTTTAAGTTTTTTAAACTATAGTTTTTTTCTTTTTTTCACCAAACATTCTTTAAATACATGGAATTTTCATTTATATTTATAGAATATTCCTCTCTATTAAGGACTAGAAGTATAACTAACTATACTTAAATATATGGATCATTTGCTATATCACTTAATCATATTCAATTAAATTAGCAACTAAAAATATTGTACCATTTATGAAAATACTATGGAAAAATCCCCCGTCACTCAATTACAAATTCTCTTTATGATCATCAAGAACATTCCCGAGAGAGTTGCCTTAATTTTGTGGAATGAAATAAAAGTTTCGTAAGTTTTAATCATTTCCGATAAACAACTCCACTTAGAGTGCATTAGGCCCGAGTAATATTTCGATGAAATTCTTTGCGAACTTTTCTTGACAACAGTTGCTAAGGGCAAAGCATTCAAGGAAATTATTTCCATCGTGAGTGCTTTCTTTCTAGAACTGGATTCATTGCGCAAAATGGCTAATTTAATCACGTAATTTGTACTTCGAAAGTTTCTTGAGACTTTCTGTCAATGAATAGCGAAGAACACGTAATAATCTTAATTACTCAGACTGAGCTGAAGAAGGTGATTCTAGTTCGTAAGGTGAAAAGAAATCTAAAATAATTGTCCTAATAGAATTATTTGCTAAATGAAGTGTTCGATCTTCGAATAAGAGTTAGCTTCTTTTTCTTTTGATTGTCTTAAAATTTCAGTATTAAGAGATCTGGAATTGCTAAAAATGTTATACAACATTTTTTTTAAACTGAAACGAAATAAGAATATATAATAGAAAAAAAAATAATTTTACTTTAGCTTCAAAAAATTCCATATAAAGAGAAAATTCATTTATTGAAAAATAGCATCAATCTATTTCTTTCGCTAACCATACATCGTTGTTAATAATTTCTCGCAGACAAAATGGAATCCTATTCAGAAATAAATTATTTATTTTATAAAGTACTTTTATAAGTATATTTTTTATTTTTTTATTTAGCTTACAAATAAACTAAAAGCATCTAGAAATTACGATAAAGTGAATAACATTTGTTTGCAAAACTTACCAAAACAGCTTTTTGTTTGATTATTCTTTAGAAACAATTTAGAATTTGGTAAGAAGAATGCCAATTTTTCTATTTTATGTGAATTTATAAAATATTTAGAAACGGTTTTGAAGTTAACGTTCTATTCATTGATTATTTCTTAATTAGTTTATTAAAAAGTAGTTTATATTATAAGTTCTTTAAGGTTTGATTACAAACGTAAAAAAGAAAATTTATATTTTTATTCGTAATTTAGAATTCCTTGCAAATTTTATTAAAAAATTTTATTAAATCATTTAACATTAAATAATGCTAAAGAAAGAAAATACAGGATTAGGAAACTGAATTTAATTTTTACAAAAATGATAACTGTAAATATTGTTACGTAATAATTATTAGTATGGCTAATTAATTAAGCAAGGGACTTTTTTTTTAGCAAATAGTATACAAAATTGCCCTTTAAATAAGGAAAATGTTTCATAGAAGAAAAAATAAATCTAATTCGTAATCTAAACTTTAATGAATTACCAGTATTTTAACATCAATCTGAATAAATCAGAAATTTCAATAACTTATGATTACATTTTCTTTTTTTCATTATTTTAAGAATTTATTTCTCCTCTAAGATCTTAAACGCTATTTAGGAAAGTATAAATACACAATGAAATTTACTTTATATAAATACATTGCAAATTATAGGGAATCTGTTTGTAGTTTACAGAACATAAAAAAGCAACTTATATTTCATCAGTATTATCATTAGGTAAAAATTAATAAAATTCTAAGCACAGTTTCAAAATTGTTCTAGAAGACTACGTAGTACTGGAGATTACTGATTTCGATAAAATTAATTTTAAGTGTTATAAAGTTTTCCAAAATTTTTGGAATTTATATTATATTTTAAGACATCTACACAATAATCTATTTCCAAGAGCACTAGAAGAAATTAGATTACTTTGAAGCACATAATATAAAATTGATAAGTTCGTTTTCCAATATATTTCTTAAATATTTAATATTACTACATACAAATTTACGAGTTTATTGTGTAACTGCCTCTTCAGATATTTATTTTCCTTTCGGTCCTACAGAAGAAAGAATTCAGCGTAAAAAAGATTTGTTTTGAAATAGTAGCAAAGCAATAGTAGCATTAGTAAAAACAATTTGAGAAAATAGGCCCTTTCAGCATGGAACAAATCTTACATTTTGAAACTTATACAGTGTTTCTTAAACTGTAGGGCACTCCCCCCTTGGGGGGGGGGGCATGACAACTCTACAAATGGAGGCGCGAGCATATTGAAAAGTCGACAACAAAAGATTATTTAAAAAAAATTAATTTACTGAAAGTATACAAACAAAATATATTCTGACATAATAAAAAATAAAATATGCATTTTTACATTGATATGGTACACTTATAAATATATCAGTACTGCATAGTGTATCTTGTGATTAATTTAATAATATTAAGTTAATTAAACAAGTTTATTAATTACCAGTGACACCATGGGCTTGTCATTTTTATAATTAAAAACAAAAATCAACACTAATCTTAATAATTTTGTACGGTTTATAATTAATCCCTTAACTGCCGATTAAAAGTTATGGGATTCGCTTCCCAATACCAACTGTTTTCCATGTAGGCACGCATATGTGATGCATTTGTGTGGGGTGGAGGGGGTGGGGCGGAATAAAGAAGCAAATAATCTGAAATAAGTATATCCTTCGCAAACACTATCAAAGTCCTTTTATGGCACTCCAAGGCCTTCGGAATAATTTTATGGATAGCAGTGCACGGAAAAGAACACACTTTGGAAAGACTTATATGTACGTCCGGAGAAATAAAGGCTTTGGCTTAGCGAGACGTTTATATATGCTGGAAACGCTTAAAGGGTTAAAGTCGTATCGTAGTTTAAGCGTCAAAGTATAATATTATTGAATTCAATATTGTTATTTTATGAGGGGTACGCGATGAAAATTAAATTGAATATTGGGTCGCGAATATTGCAACTTTTAGAAGCACTGAACTAATACATAAAATGATAGTTTTGGGGTAAAACTAGATAATAAACATATCTTATTTTATAAATAATTCTTGCATTGTTTAACCCAGTAGAGGTGTCGCCCTGGGCACAGAATCATCCTAGACTCAGGAAATCTTTAATTCTAAGAAAGCTGTTTATTTGTTACCGATGACCTTCTATATGACAGTCTTCGAGGGAACCAAAATATATTTGTCACACATCTCTCTCCTTTTTAAGAGTGGCAAATGTTTTTTTTACAACCTTGAGATACTTGTGGTGATTGCGTTCAACGCACAGGTACTTTTGTTCCAAAATATTTACTATGAACAGGCTACTTTTACCCTTGTACTTGCCCCTTTCGACTTAGTGGTTCTTATTGTTCTGTTTTACTACGCGTTATGGTTTATAAATGTAAATGAACAGAATATAAGCAACCACGATCTCTATTGCATGAAGTTGAAACTGACCAAGCAATGGAAGAACCTGATGAAATAATGGGTAATTATATATCATAATAGCGAAAGTAAATGTGAAATAAGCGATGAATATGAGACGTTTGAGTAGAAAGGAAATCTCTCTAATGAAACCTAAAAACCCTCCATCAAGAACTACAAGAAGCCACAAGCTACACATCTAGGAAGCCACAAGTGTACCACATTTAAGAAGCCACAATAATTCCCAAGACACACTAGAATCTGTCAAAAGGACTAAAGCAAGCAAAAGTTCAACACGCTATTCGTCGATCATCAAAGAACAATAAAACTACAATAGCTTGAACAAAATATGAAAGTTTTGCCTCCAAATATCTTTCCTGCAATGTTAGGGTAAAGTGTCTGTGTGATTCGTATCCTTTGTTAAAGTCACGCACATTTGAAATAAATTAGTTCAGTTTGATTTGATTTTTTTCTCAAATAATCAAACAAAAATTCAAAAGTTCTTAAAAGTAGGTAAGTATGCTTTCTCTTAATAAAATTATTCAGTGGAATTATGATTTTTATCGTGTATAATAAATATAATCTATTTTTATCTTAATGATAAATTGAAATTTTCACTAAGTCCGAATCATGTCCCTTTACAGAAATAATAAAATATTTAGTACTATCCACATAATAGCGAAACCAAAACGATGTAAAAAATACTATTAGTGCTTGGGCATGTCTTAAAATTTTAAAGAGGCATTAATTTGAAAAAAAATATTTAATTATGCGTTGTTTTAGAAAAATACATACTCTAGAAATTGTTATTTCTGTTTAATTGCTAAAAAGTCAAATTTATTTTAAATTAAGGAACAACATTGCATTGAATCTTATGGATGGAATATGGGGCAATCCGCTTTTCATAAAGGATGTTCTACAAAACAAAACTGTACTCCATAACTAATCCTACCAATAAAACATTTCAAAAACGACTATCAAGCAAAAGGAATATAGAAAGTTTTTTGATATTTAAGGAATAACTGCATTCACAATCATAATTTCATTTCCTCAACAGTTTTAGTTAGAATTCTTAATCTGTTAGGCCAACTACAGTAAGCAATTTTCTATCATAATCAACATCTTTTATATCGTGAACTCTTTTTATTACAGCTGATTTGATTTGGGAATCACAATTTGCCTACTAGCAAGACAAACCATGGTTCAGCTCATAAATTAAACTGCTTAATAACAAAGTAGTTACTAAGAAAAAAGTATTGATAGCTAATCTTCAAAATAATTTAAAATTTTTTTTAAATAATTTTGAATTTTAGAGCAGAAAGGTTAGTAATAGGTTAGGTTAGGTAAAAGGTTAGTTATAGTTCACACTATAGTAAAAACTAAAGCTTAAGTTTGCTATCAATGTAAAGAACAATTAATTATTTCAAAACCAAATGAATGGCATAAAATCCTATTAATGTAATGGTTGTAAGCACAGTGATTGCGCGAGCGACTTAGTGGGTATATTTCAATTACTTTTATTTTTCAAAAGCACTAAGAGATATATTTTAACAATTACAATATTTATTTACAAAAATTTAGGGTTAATACATAACTTACAACTTTCTTGAAGTGTTCTATGGTTCCTTCACTTAAAAATGTGAAAACAAATATATCACTGTATTATTTGTAAGATCATCAGTTTCGGCGTTGGTTTTCCAAATTCTTAAAAGAGACAAAAGCAAGTAGACACAAAGGAAGAGTTGTGGACAGATGGCACTTACAAATATAAATAACTTCAAAGAGGAAGAGCAACGTAAATTTCGTTTCTAATTAGTAATGTCGAATATTCATTATTAATGAGATGCCTATTGTTGATATATGTTGCATTAACAATAAATAGTAAAAATTCCCACACTGAACAAATTATTCCAAAGTTTCGGCTGAGAAAGTCATAAATCATTGTCATTGGGTAAATCTCATTCATCAGTTCCTCTATTTAGAATACTTCCTATTCATCATACTCAATATTGATAAAAATACAATAAAGTTTCATATTACGGAGAATTGTGGTAAAACGTACACACAAAATATTTGTGCTAATTTCTATTTTAAAAGAAAATTGAATAATTCAGAATAGCGGCACATATATGAATTTTTCGAGAATCGGTGGGGTGGGGTCGAAAGTTCATTCTTGCATCCTGCACCAATACGCCGCTCAATATATACTTTTGATTTTGTCGATTTTCGGGAACAAAAAACAGAAAAAATTAATTATTGAATAAATAATTAGCATTAATTATATAATACAATTATTATTAAGAATAAATATTTAATTAAAATTACTTACTACATGCATAGAATTATATTCAACTGAAAAAAAATCAAGAATAACGGGAGGTCCCCCCTTGTATGCTCTAATGAATCAGAATGTCGAGGCTTTTACTATTTTGCTATTTATGTGCTCTATGCTCCTTCATTATATTTAACCAAATAGATCTTGTCAAATAAATTTTTTTAAAAAATATTTTAAATGACTTTTATTTATTTATTTATTTTTTAATATTTCACCTCAAATTCTTTTTCAACCCCAATCTTTAGTAAAAAAAAATTAAATGGTAAAATTCTTATCTAAATTGTATATTTTAGTTCAAATCTTAATGGAGAAGAAACAAAATAATTGGCTCTCAAATGTTGCATTCACAATCGGTAAAAACAAAAAAAATGAGTAGCTGTTTCTAAATGAAGGAAAATACAGACAATATTTTTTTTCTTAAATAGGGAATTGAATTTAGAGAATTGAATTTGTGTGTTCAGGGGTTTTTTTTTTATAATTCTACATACTGTTATTGATTTACTAGTATAATTTGAAATTTAATCGAAATAACGTATAATTAAACACGTTTTCCCCATTTTTTTCTATGTGTTTCTCTCATTAAATTTTTTTTCCTAAATATTATGACTTTTTTCATTTTCTGTTGGCACTCAAATGATATTTTTTTAAAAAAAATTTGCTTTTGTTAATCCATTATATATTCCAAATATTCGAATTCTTTCTTTACTTGTTACATTTTTCAGCACTGAATGTTTCTAGTCAATATCCCACAAAACAATTATTACATAAAAGGTCTAAATTTAAAACCACTCTATTCATAAAAATAGTCTTTTTAAACTATAACGCATGTTAGATTTCAAATTTCAATGATCAACCGTTTATTTAAAATAACTAACGGTAAAAGTATCATTGTAATTAAATAATTTATTTTTTTTTACATTTTAACTTAAGTTTGACATACCTTATATTAATTTATGGATATTTTTTATACTTGTGTAAATGAACGTATATATTTATTCTTTTTGTCTTATACTTTATCTGTTCTCCAACAAGAATTTTATTCTTACAGTGTTCTTACTTGGAATAATTTGTTAGTTTATTTAATCCAAAGATTAACATACAGTGAACATCTTTTGACATGAAAGTGAGGGGACTGAAATATTTTTTCGAGTCAAAAGAATTTCTTGTTAAAGGATAATGCAATATATATATATATAAACATTCAACAAAATTAAGTTTATTAGAATATAATTTGTTTACATAGACATGTATGTATTTCATACAAATTAATGAAACAAAAATATATATTCTCACAATGAAATTCAATACAAAATTTTCAAAGTTTTGAAAAACAAAACATTGAGTTTTGGAAATAATTTTGATATTTTTCTTTACATTGCTTTTTTTAACATCAAATTGTCAGCAATGTCTTCCATTTTGTTTTTCACTTCATGTGCATCTAAATAGCTGCTCATACTTTTCATGATGTTCGGATGACGGGAGAACAGGACCTACATTATTCATCTCTTTTCACCTTTGGAGTTTTCATCATTGATATTTTTTCAGCTTTGTAGAAACTCCAAAATATCTCTGCCAACTATAATTGGGATTGTACACACATTATCATAATCTACTGCTGAGAATTTTTCCGATGATGAACCTACGTGGCTGGTGTTTTCCATGTTTTGCTCATACACAGAAAGAAGATCATTTGCAAAAAAATGCATGAAAATACATTGCGTTTTGTCGAGACTATTGTATTATTTCGTGTTAACCAATATTTCGTCTTAAACATTTTCGAGTTTAACGTATTTCAATGTAGTAATTTTGTCCTTAAAACTCAACAAGCAACACCAACTTTAGCCTAATATAATTTGTTCAAGACAGTATGAAAATTTCATAGATACGAAATGATAATCATTCAGTGGTAAAATATATAATTGAAGAATTAAATAAAAATAAGAGTACATTTACATCTAAATGTAAGGTTTATTACGCTGTAATCTAAATAATTCTATTTCCTATATAATATTTATTTTCCCATTGTATATATCTGCGTCTAAAATTAGTCAGCTATAATAATATTTCATAAGATTCTCCAACCTTCAAATTCCACCCCAACTAATTTCTTTTTCATAGTCTTATATAGACCGTACTTTCCCACCCATTATACGCTGATTTTTGTAAATGGAACATAAATCGCAAAGCGATCCTCCGTCCCATAACTAAATACTGAATGTAGCCTGAAGAAAGTGGGTGATCTTGATTTAGGAGAAGAAGCCTCCTGATTGGGGGCTGACTGGAGAATTGGTGTAATCATGTTGGAGGCAGAAATCACACATAGGGAGGAGATGACGCAATAGTCTTTTGGTTGGTCTTGAAGTTTTCGAGTTAGATGTAGGATAGATAAGATGCATTGTGATTGGAAGATAAAAATGAGTGAGTCACCTCTCTATGGGCTGTACTGAAATTAGGTAAATAATGGGAAGCTTTTTAAAGGGCTTGCCTGATGGGTTGCAGCATTGAGAGAAATTAATGTTTAAGAATAAATAAATAAATGAAAATTTAGCGATTCCTTCACCAAAAAGGTGAAGAATCGAGACAACAATTAAGGTGAATTATAAGTCTAGGAGAATTCTCCTAGGTCTTTTATGACTATCCAGAGGAGTATAATTTTCAAGATTAATTATATTAGTATTATTAATATTGGGGAGGTTGTCAAAAAAATTTTTATCAAGAATTTGAATATATTTTTTGAAAGGGTAAAGTTTATATATATATAAGAGCTTTATAAATATTGGAATTTTTAGTGAATTTATTAGCTTTAACAATAATTCTAATAATAGAATTTTGTGCAGTTTCTAAAATTTTAATATTAGAATTTGCTGCATGTCACCATACAGAACAGCCGTAACTAATAATGGGCCGCAAAACAGCAGTGTAAAGAAGTACCTTATTAAAAATATCCATTTTCCCGAAAAATTGGGGGTTAAATAGATCTTAGTGAATTCCGCAAATTATATCGCAAATGTAGAATGTGGTGTTTCCAAATGAGGTTTTTATAATGTATAATAACTAAGTATTTAGTTCCAAAGCATTTCACTGTATTCGATACAGTGATTAAACCGCAAATGATGAATTAGGATGATTGAAATAAATATACAATTATACCCCAAAACAAAGGCAGTTGACGTTATACTGCATTGCAAGAGCTGTCTTCATAACTGAATTAAAAACTTTACCTGATTAAATCTCCATGCTCCTTTCAAACCGTTGCATATTTATATACAGTGAAATACTTTTAACGAGAAAATGCCTAAGACGAAATAATGCAAAAGTCCTGACAAACTATTATATATTTTGATTCATATTTTTTTCTCTTAACACGAAAAGATCTCCCATCTAAGGAATGAAAATTTCTGTACCATAGGGCTGTCCTACTATATCAACGGAAGAATTCATCACAGTAGATGCTGATAATATTTGTACAATCCCAATTGTGGCAAAGACAAATTGGAGTTTGCTCAATGCTCAAAAAATGCCATTGATGTAGATTCCGTCGATGGAAAATGAACAATGCAGCTCCTGTTCTCACGTCAACCGAAATGAGGAACATCACGAAAGGTATGCGCAGTTGTTTAGTCGCACATTGCAATGGTGAAATGGAAAATAAAATGGACGACAAAGAACAATTTGATGCTAAAAGAAACAGTGCAGAGACAAATATCATATTATTTTCTAAAATCTCAATAAATGTTTTGTATTTCAAAAAACTTGAACATTTTGTGTTAAATTTCATTACTTTCTGCTGAATGTTTTTGTTCCATTGATTTTTATTGAATACGTGCATATATACATATCCATGCAGCCAAAATGTACTCTAATAAACTTAATTTTGTTGAATTTTTTTATATCCTTTAACAGGAAAAAATATTTCTGTCACATCAGTTTCGTCTTGAACGATTTTCATTACATATCTTTTTTACTAGTTTCCGTGTTTGTATTTTACTATCACAGATAATGTTTTAATCTTCAATGTTTAAAAGAACAAGTATATTCCAGATTAGTTTTCCTTTTAAACATAAAAAAATCCTAATCCTAATATTCTTTTAATAAAATAGACTTTTCTAATTATTTTCTCAAAATCTAAAAATTCTAAAATGAATTAAAAATACTGTTATAACTATTTACATTTAAGAAATATCTTTCATTTTCAA
>BMAV01022497.1:58459-76791 GCA_019973955.1 Trichonephila inaurata madagascariensis
AATACTGTTATAACTATTTACATTTAAGAAATATCTTTCATTTTCAAATATATATATATATATATATATATATATATATATATATCACTTGAGTCAATATAGTGCTCCTGTTTAAATCTATAAATAGCTAAAACTTGTTTCATTTATCTTTCAGCGAGAAATAATTCTCCTGTAAAAAAGGATGAGTTTAGGTTCTTCATGTGAAATATCCTAATTAGCTTAGGAACGGATTCCGATCAAGAATCCCAAAAGAAAAACCGAAAACCTGGTGGTTGCAATATTGGAAGAGTAAACACAGAATGTTTCTGTTTCATTGGACTGCAAAGAAATCTATTCTGTGTGATCGAAAGCAGGAACAAATTCGTGGAATGTAAAAGTGCAACTATAAAAAAAAAAGGGAAAGATAATACTTCTGTTAACATTCTTCTATTACATAGTGGAGATTTTTATTCTTTGTATCAAAAGGCAATACTTATAGGGATTATTTAGAGTCGATGTTTAATTAGAAGACAAACATGAGATTAACTGGTTGTATGAGGAAAATTAGTTATGCAAATACTTTTTATTTATTATACAGGCAAGTGCAACAATAAACTTCTATAACATTAATCTTGAGAATAGATATTTTTACCCAATATTTTTTTTCACTCTTGACAAAAAAAACTTGCTACCAATTAAGTACTATTAGTCGGTTTATTCACTTAAACATAAGTGAAAAAGACGCAAGTCGTAGTCATGACTAAATTCACATCTAACTTTGTGTGTCACTGCAAATATCAGAGACTTATCAATGATTGCTACACAAGTCTGCACTCAACCCAAACATTATTTCATTTAACCATTCTAATATTTTCCTTCTTTGGTTTGAAAGAAATTTTATATGGTCTAAGGTTAGAAAAGGTATTTTTAAAACATTCCATTGAGGGAACCAAACCGCTGCATGGGATTGTTGAAGCAGCAGAGGAAATAACGGTCACTTTTAAGAAGGTTTAAAGCCTGCATTCGCGTGTAGAAGGTACGTGTGAAAATTTTCCTCAATAATGTGATACAAAAAAATTTCAAGTTTTTTTATTATTATTTATTATTTAATTTGTGGTACATGCTGAAGATTAAGTTTTTAAAATGAAGTCATTTTGCAAAAGCAAACACAAAATGATAATGATTGTTATAGATAGAAATGCTGCAAATGTTGTACCATTTTAGAATTGCTACAAAATTGGTCATATTTTGAAATAAATTGCTTAGAGTTGCATGAAATATTTTTATTTTTATGATGTTTTAAAGTTAGGTTAGTTAAAGTTATTTTCTCAAATAAGCTTGAACTACGTTAATTTTAACTAAATTAGTAAATATTTTTACTCTATTTGTGACTGTGATTAACAACAGGGCTTTGAGAGATGACGTAAGTGAAAAAATAACAGTAGAATATTGTGGAATCTGTGGGCAAAAATACCTAATGATGTGATAGACGGTATCAAAAGAGATGTTTTTAGAATTAACATATTCTACAAATAAATAAAAATTTCTCTATGATTTCTGTAGACAAAAAAGAACAAGGGTTTTAATATTTGCAGATATTAACTAAATGGGTCAACTTCTGAGAAACTTGCCAGGGTTTGTATGAAGTAGTTTTCATTTTATGGAGAGTCAAATTTAGGTGACATATTTTTCTCAGACTCCGACTAACGCAAATTGCGTTATTTGTAATTAAACCAGTAAAATTATTTCTAAAACATGACTGCGATTAATATTAAGGCTATGTAAGGTGATTTTAGTTAAAACTCATCTTAAATTACGAGTTTTGTTGTCATAACTAATGATATGATGAAGGGTGTAAATTTTTTCTCCACATTTTAAAAAATATTCTCGTCCTCACTTAACCAGTTGCAGGGTTAATTTTTTTAAAAATATTTTTCCCGGAACCCACCTTTCAGCTCATACCCAATTATCGTTATGTTTAGAGACATCCTGTGTAAAGGCCATATCACACGAACAAATTTCAAGTAATTTTTCGTCCAATTCGTGCAATTTTTACTCAGTTGCTAAAGTAACAGCTTTCAAACAACTTTTTGCTACTGAGCTCAAAAAATTGTTCCAAATAAAAGTTGCTTGAAATTCTAGCCAATAGGGTTCTTCGGCGCCCCACGACATAAACAAGATGGCGATTTCGGTTTTGTCTAACACATCAGATATGCCGTATAATATTTTAATGGTACATAATATTTCAACGGCCTATAACATTTTAAACAGTATGATGCTCAATTTCTGTTTAAGCCCATCAACAAAAGCACAAGCAAAATAAAAGAAATAATTTTGGATGTTCGTTTTCTGAAGCAGAAGAATCGGTGAGTAATTTTTCAATGTGGAGAAAGAGCACGGCTGACGTCAGAGCCTATCGTTCTGTTTACCACAACCCTTCCCCTTCAGATTAGGCCAAAAATTGGACGAAAAAGTTGCATGAAAAATGTACGTGTGATACGGCCTTTAGTGGAGTGCAGGAATTCACAAGTGATGCTGATAACCACTACTAGAGGAAATACTAAAGTAAACAGATTGGCAAGTTGGAAACCAATGGGTGAGGTTGAAAGCTTTCACTGTGTGTATTGGAATTATGAGAAATTGATGGCTGAAAGAAAGCATACTAGCCAGGACTTTATGGATATTCTTCCGATAAAAATTATACAACGAATGGCGCATTTAGGCGTATCTGTGAGAGAAACAACTTATGTCTACATTTTTAAGTTTAAGCTTAGTATTTTGCCCTGTGTATTATACTTTAGTGTTCTCGCTAAAAAATATAGTCGTCATCCTTTTAACAACGCCGATAAGCAGGAGCAAAAACCCTATATATATGTTGTGGATCTATAAATATGTTTCATATTACACTATTTGTTTTATTCGTTTACTTCTTAAACAACACGCAATTTTCAAGGATTTATTTTGAAAATTTAGAAATGCTCACCTACAAAAGTTTATTGCATATAATCTATTATATTTATAAATGAAATCAGTTACATACAACGACTGTATCAATTATTTGTATCGCTGCATTACCTCTTTTTTTATATGATTAGTTTTTCCTACATTATATATAAGTATTATTTAATTCAAGAAAAGATGAAGAATCATCTTTCTCTGCATAGCAAGTCCTCTATAGTGTATCAAATTTTGATTGAACGTTGCGATAGAGAAATAACATTTCAGAACCTTCTGTGTTATAATATTGTCATCATTATTATGAAAGGCACTTTGTTCCATCATTTGCCTGCTTAAGGTATCCGACCACCCCAAAATCATGATTTTTCTTAAACATTTGCCATCTTTATGAAGTTATTTTATAGGCCATCTTATTAGCTTTATAAAAATACCAAGTTTTTTATTTTCCATTCACTACAACAAAAACTGCAAGTGTTTTAGTAAAAGCAGATGCCATATCTTTACATGAGGTGTCAAACATTAAAATGCGTTTTACTCGAAATGTGTGTGTGTGTTTTTTTTTCTTTCGAAAAGCTCAAACGGGGACAGCGATGGCTCAAAAGGTTTTTAAAATAATTTGCTGAAATGTTTTGTGTATGGTCTGCATAACAGTAGAAGTGTTTTAACCTTCAGATTTATCAATCATTATTTTATTACAAAATTTACAGTTCTTTCTGTGAATATAATCACTGGTTTTTTAAGCAATTTCATCTAACAACTAAGATAAAGTGTTCTAGTTTTTGTAAAAGTAAAAATATCTCTTATCCTGAAGGTCATTTCAAAAAGGAATATCAAAGAAATGCATCAATATTGAAAAATTGAGAATTTGTTCATTTACTATCTGCACAGAGTGGGCCCCGTTTAAGTAATTTTTTCCCAATTTTTATCTATTTGTCTCATTTTAGTTGTAATAATTTATTTTTCTCTTCCTAATTTTAGCCTTTTTTTCTTAAAGTGTACTAAATAAATCTATAAAAACTACAAAAAATCTCCATATCCCCATTTTTTAAAAAGAAAAGTTTTTGTAAGTATTTGAATAGCTTAAGTTATTGAACAAATTAGTTTTAATAAATGAAACGTAGATGTATGTTGTCTTCAATGAATAAAAACATAATAGTAAGCAAAGATTTTAATATTAAAGTTTCATTCTTATTTAAAAATATTTATAGTTGAAGTTTGAGTTGCTGAGTACTTTTTTTTAAACTCATTTTTAATTTTGACATTTCCTGCCATGAATAGTTATAAACGGGAATATAATCATGTAATATTTAATATTCATCCCAAAATTGATGAATACAGAAAAAATATAAATAAAATGTAATATTTTGTACCATTAATTTATTATAATACTTAATGAACAGCTGCTTTGGTCATTTTCCCGTAAAATCCTTATCAAGCTTTTCTGAACTTAATTAATAATTTCTTCTTTCTTAACTAAATACAAATTTTTGCTTCTTTTCTAAGTATCCGTATTGTTTAGAGTCATTTCACTTCACTATCATTAACGGGAAGCTTCCAATCATTTTTTATCTTAAAACCATTTTTTTTTCTTAAGAGTAGTCCGTTCGTGCACATAATGTATTTAGAAAGGACAAAAAAAGTACATCTTTATTCGTTCCCAATCTGCGTTATTCACAGAATGTTTAAAGAAAAAATGGAACTTTCTCAAAAGCGAGGATCTTCGTTATATTCCAACTAATTTAATGATTTGCCATTCCCAAACTTCGCTTGATTAAGTGAACACTTTAGGTTTAATTAAAACCTAATTTGTTCATTATTTTTTGTTCTCACATATTCTCACCAAACTTGTTTTTTCTCTGAATAGTGAAAATAGGTTCTATTAAGATGTTATAATATTTTTTAATCTGTACCCAAATTAAGTCCACTTTATTCCCAATTTAGTTAAATACTTAATTTTGTTGAGTAAAAGGAAAATTTCAGATTCTTTTTTCTTTTTTTTTTTTTTAATATATGATACTAATTCAAATTGGAAAAAATTATTGTTTCGAAACATGTTAAAATAATTTAATGTAATGAAATCGGGTGGTAGTTAAATGATGTGTTTTGTAAAAAGGTATTATTCATACATCCAAAAAGAAAAGAAAGAGAAAGGAGAAGATTTTTCAGAATTTAATTGAAAACTTAGTACCAGAAAGATAATTTTTAAAGAAGTTGCGCTTGAAAAGATACCGAACATTTCGGCACAGTCTAAAAACAAATTTATTTTAAATTCACTAAATTTTTTTTCCATTGTAACGATGACATTTAGAAAATCAATGAAAACTTCTTTTAAAACGTCTAGAAATTCATCAGTTTCTTAACAGTATTACATTTTAGTTTTTGACTAAAATATTCGAAAAAATAAAATAAAGTTTTTCGATATATATGGTATAAAAGTTTAACTTAAATAATTATAAAATATCTTACTAATTTAAAAACTGTTGACTTAGATAAAAAAAAAACTACTTTAATCTTTGATTTGATTGTATCTTTAGACTCTTCCAAAGAAACAAATCTACATCAATACTAGCTTAAGTTCCTGAGAATAGTGAGGGTTTATATGAATAGGGTTTCACGGTGTTTAAATTGGAAAAGAAATATGCAAAAAGAGGGAAAGTTTGATATCAAAGTGCCTAAATTATATATAACTAATAGATAGTTTGTTTACTTTGATCCTACAGCGAAGTGGTACCTCGTTTGGTGTTTCAATCTCTTTCGTTTCATATCACAGTAAATGAGCGGTTGGAGGCTTGACTCATTCTTTTGTGTGATAATTTAATTGTTTCTTACAATAATATTCAATGGAATGAAAAACTGTAAGCGCAATACAAATACGTAATGTTTAATAAAGTTCAGTTGTAAGGAAATAGGATGATATTTAAAAATCATTCCTAATTCTTCAAAAATATTCAGATGTTCCAGATACTTTAAATGAAAAATGTGTTAGAAAATTACAAGTTGAAATTCACAGTTTATTTTTATTGGCTTTAAGGATATAAGTTAAGAGATTTTGATAACTAAGAATTATATTTGCACTTGCAATTAGATTACTCATGCTGCTACACATAGGTATCATACGAAAAGACTCTAACTGTGTTGAGGGAAATATTTAAAATCACAAATGGTATTTCTTTTCAGAAGAAGCTAATTTTACAGGAATAAAATGTTTACATACAAAAAGTCAAATTTCTACTTTAACATTTTATTTAAATTAAAATTAATATATTTATTGGCAAATTAAATACACGTCCATAAATTTATGTTGTGGATAAATATTACAAGGTTTTGAAGTGTTGCAAAAATAAATATTTCTATAATACTTCTTTACCTTTAACAATGTTTTAATAACCTAGGGTGAGATTTTCAGTAACAAATATAATTAAAAACAATCTAGAACACATTTGAATCTCTTGAAAGAAGATTTATGTAGCTACTTAAAATACGAATTAGTAAAAAAAAAGTTTAAAAAGTCGGGTTCAGACAATTCATTCAATACATACTCATAAAATATGTATAAATGTTTTTCGTAACAAAGATAATGTGATGCCCCGAAAAATGACATGCACTAAAAAGATGAAAACCGATAGAATGATAAATAGTTTCGAACAGTTAAGGTATCCGACTACGTTCGGAACAGTGATTTTGCAAAAGCGTATAAATGGATAGTATTTATGATATTTAGTTTCACTTAGATTACAAAATATATATATAAAATTGATTTAAGAACAGTATTAGAATAAAAATATTTAAGTACAACATTTTGACAAAAAGTGAACATAGAATGACCAATTTTCAAAATTCTCCTTTTGTGAAAAATGCTTCTATTATAATAATATTTTGCCTGTATATAGCTCCGACCTCTGTACAGAGGCTCAACTAGAATTTTTGAAATATATAGCTTAGAATTGGGTTTATCCATGTTTTACGACAACAGAGAAGAGAAATTTTAAGAAAAAAACACGGATAATCATTTCAATGGCTTGTAACTTTAAAAATAATGTGAATTTTTCAAAAATCATAGTTGAGCCTCTGCACAGATGTCTGAGCTATATACAGGCAAAATATTATTATAATAGAAGTACTTTTCACAAAAGGAGAACATTTTGAAAAAAGTTATTCTAAGTTGATTTTTTGCCAAAATATTGTATTTAAATAATTCTTTTTTGTCAAAATGTCCTTAAAACAATTTTATGCATATATTCTAATCTAAGTGACACTAAATGTCATGAAAATTATCCATTTATGCGCTCTTTTAAAATCATGGTTCCGAACGTATTCGGATACCTTAAGGATGTTTGCTACAGCAAAACTTGGCAACACAGTGAACAGCCAACAACAGATGATCTGTGCATTGTTGTCCCAAGACGGATGTTGAAACATGTGGCAACACATGAAGCACAAACCCGAGATATGTACTAATATTCGCTCTATGGACTGACCCTTTTCACTATTTTTCCTTCAAAGGGAATGTTACAACACTCATATGAAAGGACCAATTGCACATAGTTCTGCTAATGCGTGATGCGGTAGCCTTTTATCCTGCTAATGAAGGGCACTGTGTACACCTGGAAAACCGGTTAGTGCTATCTGTCACTATACATCATCTATGCATCATTGTGGCGCCATAGTTGTACCAATATAAACTATCAGAAATTATAGAGAATTTCAACTCTACCCTGATGTTTCCCACAGTTGCAGCAGGACTGGACTTGTAATAACTACTTCCACTTCATTGAAATTAGTCATGTTTGATGACTAATACCCTGCACCCAGAATATCCTGCACATACAGAAAAGGCTTGGCAGCAGGTATGTCTGTCCATAGACTGGCGCCCTCTGATACATATTTGCATCCAACAAAACAAGACAAATTCTTTTATTCAACAATCTTCGTAGCATTTGTGCACTTTCACTGTATCGTATTATAATAATCTGTATCTGATTTTTTTTCTAAATACAGGAATATGATTTTAATTTTTTATGTTTTATATTTTGTAAATTATCCCAGCCAAATAGTCAACGCATCCTTGAACCAGGTGTTTAACATAATCCTTCAAAGCACTATCTATTTCAGTTAACATAATTTTTAACTTGTACACTTTACATCATAAACTTGAATTGTTTAAGTTTAATATTTAAACTTTCCTTTTAAATGTTAGAGAAGAATTGAATCAGATTCCTATATAATTATAAATGTAAAAAAGTACTAAAAACAGAATCGGCAAATGTGATCACGTTTAAGTATTGAAAGAAGAGTTTACTGTTATTCTAATTCATTTAAAGGATACAGATTTCTGCAAAAACAAGTAATTAAGAATACAAATAAGTCAACGTAGTGGACTGTATTAAATTTTAAAGATAGATCTATTTTTCTAATACACAGTAAGTAGAGTGTCACTATAATTGCATCGACTTATATTGGTAACTATGTGTAAAACATAAAACTTGCCACACAGGTAAGGTTGCAATAATTTGAGCAAAACCATAATAGAGTGTATAGCTGAAGGAGTATTTTCGCCAAGGCACTCAAAGAGGGAACAGCAGCAGCCCATAAAATTACAAATTTATATATGCACTCTAATTTCTCAGTAGAAGAGCACACAATTTTCCCTAAGAAAAGCAAAAGGCAAAAGAAGTATTCTAAACAGCATTTATCTTAATTAGCAAAGAGAGCTCTTAGTATTTGTTCCCAAAATGAGGAAAAATTTCTGTTTTTCAAGTGGCAACAAGCTTTTACCTGGATGCCCAGTAGATAATTCTTAATTATAATTAGAGGCATTTAATTAATGAAGCTCATACTGAGATAAAAGTGTGGAAGTTTATTTTATGTGAAGTTTTCTACACGTCTTTTCTTTTCAGGGAACAATGAATCGATGTGTGAAATGGAGTGCTTTTGGGACTGCTTATTAGCTGTTCCATAAGAACAAAAGTGGGGTGCCTAGAAATAAGTTTTTTTTAATGTGTTTTCCCTTTTATCGTTAGAATAACATACTAAAACACATTTTCTGTTAAAGAAAAGAAAGGCATTAGAGTGCAGGATTAGCTATTGTTACTGGAGTAAATTACAATAGTTATTCTCTGAAAGAAATATATGTCCCTAAAAGAAAGTACTTAACAAATTACGAAATATTCTTCAAACAGGCAACTTTATTTTAAAATGTTTCAAAAAAGAAGTAGCTGTATATGTAAACTCCAGAGTAGTTTGAATAAAAGTGAGTTTGTTTGAAATGAATTATATCAAAAAACCATATAGCTGCATTATAAGTATTGAAATAGTGTTTATTGTAGTTACACTTTTAAAGCAACACAAAAAAATATTGGCGATGGACTTCATAATGCTGCTTCACTGTCAAAGGACGTGAACGACACCTGTGAGCTGGCACACCACTTTCCTAACTTCAACACCACGCCAACGAAAAATCTTTGAGTCACGACAAGGTTAACGTGTATTAGCCTCCCTGAGTTTTCAGCGGCAAGAGGGCTCGAACTCACGAAATGCCAGCCACGAGTCGACGACCATGACCACTAGGCTAATGGCAACCACTTGAATGTACTGAAAGTAACGTAATGCGAATCATTAGATTAATACAAATACAAAAAAAATTATTTCGTAAGCAATAAATGTGCTTAAAGTAATAAGTATGATACTTATAAACGCAGTTAAGCAACTTAATATAAAAAAGTAGCCTGTTAAATAAAACTAGATAAATTCTTTTGGAATCCGTTAATAACAAAAACGAGCAAAATATATTAAACAGTGCTGTGGACTGACATTAGCAGAACTTTACAATGTATCAAGTAAAAAATGAGATTTTTCTTTTTCATGTCGTCCCCCTCCCAAATTTTGTAAGGTACTGAAAACGTATTCACATATAAATTCTAAGCCAAGAATGTAATTTTCATAATAATTAAATAGCATGAATAAAATATTATTTTTATTTTATATTAAATGTATAATAAAATAAAGCATACTTAACAATTTTTTAAGGATTTAAGAGAAAGATAGAGAATACTTATTTTTAAATTTATAAAAACCAATATAATAAAATGTATTTTTAATCTAAGGTATATCTTAATATTTTTCATACTGAAGCAGCCAACTGTCACATTCTTTTACGTATAATGCCCTATGCCAGAGGTGGTGAACCTTTATGGATCAACATGCCAATTTTTCGAAAGAAATGCTTAATGAGGTATAGACGTGCCGTCAAATAATGTTAACTTGTGATTATTCGGAAAATATAATAAAACTAAATACAAAAAACACAAAACTCTTTATTTACTAAAGAAAAATACATTTTGTATTTTATAGTAGTAAATGTTTTATACGTGTAATTCAAATTATATAAAGTAACATTAGTGTGATTTTTGCTGTTGCAGAGACCAGAAGAAAAATAAATTATATTAGGATTGGGTTACTTTTAGCAGAATGCAAGCTGAATTGGTGTCATCTGTTAAATGGTTTCTAGCGAGTCTTAAATGTTATTCAACCCTGAAAATAATGATTTGTAGGCATAGATTGATGAAAATATGGTTAAAATAGCATGAGCCTGTCTCTCCAAATAGTTATACGTATCTGGAATCGAATTTAATATTTCCAAAATTTCGTTACTGGCATATTGCTTGTTAATCTTTCTGTTTCAATCAATTCTAACTTTTTCCTTGTTTCAATAAATTTTTGAATCCACATTGAACTAGACGAGAAATTAATAAATTACATTTCAAGTTCTTCAACTTCCAACCAATTGAATTGCGGCAAGTTCAGTTTACAAAATGATGCCACACCAGGGTACATAATAAATTTGAGCTTTTTTGATAATTATTTGAACTGATAAAATCTCCCTGAAAATTCATTGATTAAAGAATCAATCACGGTTGATCGTTTTGATTGGTAGCGCGGCTAAAATATTGTGCCGTGTGCCATCAATGGCACTTAGTGCCAATGATTCGCCATCCCTGCCCTATACCATGCTTCATGTCCGAGGTAGATCAGTGGACATGGCAGCAATCTCCTATCTTTAGTTAAGTCGTGGGCTCAGATTCATGCTCTGAATTGTTGATTGAACGTATCAAGGCACAAAGTCCTGTCGCTGTGAAGAACAAGCTGAGGTGTAGTCCTCGTCATGTGGCTGTCTCTAAAAATTCTGAAATCTGTGGCAAATGGCCCTCATTTCTCTTCGTAATGTGTAGTTATATAACAATCAATATCGTATAATAAATGTATTGTCAGTGAGATACATGTTTTTTAAGTAGCACATAAAAACGCATAGAAATACACACACACATATATATGACACGATCGTAGAAATTGGTAATGCTTTCGATAACGATTATCATATTGAGTTTTTGATATCCTTATCGTCTTTTGTTAACGGTTAATCCAATTTATTACACATTTAGACACACGCACAACAATAAACATCTAAACGACACTTAGCACAGAAAACACACAACACAAAAAGACACATGAGCGTACTACCTAACGTAGACGAGAGAGAGCTTTTCCAGAGTATCTTGGGCTTTTATGTGAAGCGGCAACCGGAAGCCACAAACTCATATGACTTTCGTGGATGGAGCTTATGAATAGTGGAAAGATATCGTACGAGAATGGCTTATGTAATTTTACTTCAATTTTTAAGAGATGTTTTTAAGGTTATTCTCGTCAGGCGGGCAGCTAATAATTAATCATTTACTTGCGAGTTCTAAAGGGTAAGTAAGGACCATTATAAATTAAGATGTTATTCAGATGAAATTAAAGGGAATTGTTAAATTCCCCTCCTCCGTAAGAAAGATAGGTGTGTACGCTGGGGCCCTTAGTACACACTCGCATCTCAGAGAGATCTCTAGTATAAAATTAAAATTTAGATTAATATTATTTTAGAAAACTCCCCTTCACTTAAACACAAGAACAGTATCTCCAACATGAAGACTAAGAGTTTATAAAAATATAAAACTAATATGCATTATTAAATCATAAATATAAAAAAAATGAGTCCATACTAATAAAATTCAAAAATTTACGCTTTCAATTGAGTAGAGCTTATATCTGGGCTCCTAAGCAGCAATGTTCACAAATACTATCTTATATCATATAAAATAAAGCAATGTAAAAGTATCAAAATAAGTTTACTTAAAATAAAATGAAAACAATAAGTAAGATTCAAAGTAGTTGTATAGTATAAAATATTATCAATGACGTACATAATGTAAAAGTATGAGTTTGTTTATTCATAAAAAGTTAGTTAGTTTTTAGTATAGTTTGGGAAGCAGCTGTGTGAGTGTGCATTGCCCAAGTTTGAAGGACTTTGCAAGGTTGAGATGGACACTTGTAGTTGTAAATATGTTAAGCCAGAGGCTTCAGTAGAAGAGTAAAGTTTCTCATCTGGGATTTGTGAAACACCAATAGACTTCTCTGTGCACTGGGGACCACGGTTAAATGTGAGTCACCTGAAAATGGAGACTGTCGAAATTGTGTTTAAAAGGACATATTTGTGTCCAATGGTAGGCATTAGGAATTGTCTGGCGCAAATGTTACATGGAGCTGGTGTCCATATAACATTTGATACATAGACGCTAATGTGGGAACTTTTAGTCTCATCAAATTTAACATGGATTGCTACACATCGAGTCTTTATTGATAGCAAGACTCAAATGCATGGCTCTACTATTACAATGCTGGTCAAGAGGTCATGACCTGATCACTCGGCTACTGTTTTCACAGAAAAGCAAAACGGCAATTTCACAATAATAAATTATGAAAGAATTGTGAAGGGCTCACGCGTTTTTTCATTAACATGTTCTTTTGTGTTCTTTGGGGCCAGAATAAATGGCAATTCTTTCCCAACCAACCCGAAAAGTAAATCGTGAATGAAAGATGCAAATTAGAAAGCATTTAAATAACTTAAGTTTAGAGTAAGAGAGGTGTATTTGGGGAGTGTTATGATAGTCCGTGTTGCAAATGTGAAGAGTATTCCGAGAAGTTAAGTGACAGTCAAGAGAGGTTACCCGTGACAGAGAGCCCGTAGTCAAGGTAGATACTATTCTACGCTAGTGACCCGCAACTTCAGCTAGGATCAGACAGATTGCTGTTTCTTGAAACATTAATGTAGGAGTTACCATTTTAATATTCGGATCTGTGTTTACATTGAAATTGAGCTTAGGCGAGTTAGTTATTGATAGTGGTCCGGGTTACGTTATTTCGGTATTATATATTGTGTGTTTCACCACCGTAGATTCTCTCACATATCATATTACTACCTAATCGGTTATTGGTTTAAGTTAAGATTTTAATAAAGTAATATTAAGATTATGGCATCTTCTGGTTCTCCATTATTCCTACACCTCTAGCTCACGCTAATAATTTAGGAGAAGGGCACCCAAGGGGTCCGCCCTTACAGAATTGTGAAAATATAAATCTCGTAATAATATACCTTCCATAAATAAATGAAAAAAAGCATTAATTATAAACTGAGAAATAACGAGGCAGCATTTTATTAATGAGTATTTGTAGTCTAAACTGTCGTAAAAGGTTCTCGTTATAAATTTCAGAACAATTTCATAATACTTACTGATTTATTCTCTAAATAAATTTTTCTTCTTTTCTCCCTTACTCAAAATTAAGAAGAATTCTTTCACTGAAAGGAACTTATCGGATATTAATAAGGGATCAGAAGGAGCGTTGATGTTGCTACTCTCTGGTGGTAAAGAATCAATACAGCACTTGGTTTCTCGCTGTGTTCAAAATTGAACTTTTAATCATTCTGCCATCCTGTTACTCTATTTGCCCTAAATGTGTCTCTTTTTCTTCACTTTCATTTCTTTTTTTTTCTATAAGAATTTATTTTTTTTCCTTTAATGCATATGATTGATATCCATTAATGCAAAAAGGTAGATTGTTTACACATTTATTCAACTTTTTTTTTAGTTTACGTGAAAAATAACTTTACGAAAGAGAAGATAGATAGAATAAGATGAACATATTAAATTTCAATAAATAATAAATGATGAAATGCTGCTTACGTTTTTCTTATAACAAAATGTTACATATGGATGAAAAGTATAGATTTTAAACCAGAAGTTACACTGTTTACAATCATTGTAGTGTCTCCCACTCAATAAGTACCTAAATATTATATATATATATATATATATATATATATATATATATATATATGTATATATATATTTTTCTGTAGATGGCTGTTGAGTCGATACCTCGTGAAGTATCGATCAAACAATTTCAAATTTATACTCATTGTAAAGATGACAGTTCACACTAAATAAATTATTTTCCTTTTTTTGTTTGGTCCATTCAGTTGTGAGTTATAGGGTGTTGAAAATGGAAGTCAACAAAGAGAAAATTCGGTACTTTTTACAGTTTTTCTTTGATAAAGGCGAAAGTGCAAGCCAGGTGGTTGAAACTGCGAATGGTGCTTATGTTGCCGATACTGTAACAGCTAATTACGTGCAATTTTGGTTTCATCGATTCCATTCAGGTCATTAAAGATGCACCTTGCAGAGGCAGGCCCGTCATCGAAAATGTCGATAAAATCACAGAAATAATCGAAGTTGACCGGCATGTTAGTAGTCGTAACATTGCCTAAGAGCTAAAGATTAACCATAAAATAGTTTTAAGCCATTTGCACAAAGTTGGATTCAAAAAGAAGCTTCATGTTTGGGTCTCACACCAATTAACATCAAAAAACATGATGGGTCGAATTTCCATCTGCAAAGCCTTGTCCTAAACAGAAGGAAATCAACCCATTTCTTAAGCGGATGGTGACTTGGGATGAGAAATGGGTCATATACTATAATATTGTGTGAAAACGATAGTGGTCAAAGTGCGGTGATGTAGCTCAAACGGTGGCCAAACCAGGACTAACGGCCACGGAAGGCTCTACTGGGACAGGAAAGGAATAATTTATTAGGAGTTGCTTCCGCATGTCCAAGCACTAAATTCAGATCTCTACTGTCAGCAACTGGACCATTTGAAGCTAGTGATTGACTAGAAAGGGCCAGAATTGGCCAACATAAGAGGTGTTGTGTTCCATCAGGACAATGTCAGGTCACAAACTTCTGTAGTGACTCGCCAGAACCTCTGAGAGCTCGGTTGGGAAGTTTTAATGTATCCACCATATATTCCTGACCTGGCACTAAGCGATTACCACCTTTTTCTCATATTTCAAAACTTCCTGAGTGATAAGAAATTGGGATCAAGAGAAGATTGTGAAAATCGATTACTAGATGTTTTCACCAATAAGAGTCGAGAGACTTCTATGAAAGAGGCATTATGAAGCTACCTTTAAAATGGCAACAAAACGGTGAATATTTGACCCAAATCGAACAATCGGAAGCCTGTTAAATAAAGTATTGATTTTCATGCAAAAATAATGGATTTCTTTTTCCCCAATCTAATATATTGAAAAAAAAACTGCGCAAAAAGTATCTCGTATGAAGAATTAAAGTAATTCATCTTAGTATTTCAAAATGTTTGTTTCTAAAAATATTTAAAGCTTGAAAAATACACAAGATAATGTTGAAGGCATTTTTTATCTCAATTTCCCAGAATTTTACTAGAATGCTTCAACATTTACTTTAAATTTGTCAAAAAATAAATTTTCCTTCATTTAGGATTTCCAAATTTTCTAAAATAGGAATTTTATTTTTACAATCCGATTTAAATTCAATGTCTTAGAAATTAATTTTCAATTATTGATGGTATTTTACGTCGTTGATTATTTTTAACTCATGGTATTTCAACCGTTTTCAAGCGTGAGGTATTTATTCCAAAAAAATATAGAAATGATGAGACATTATTAAGAAGATTGGATTTTCTCTGTCTACTTTAGTTGCTTACTAATCTTCTGCAAAATCTATTGAATATTAATTAATTAACTAATTGATATACACACATTACTTATTATTCAACTTATTATGCCTCTGAAGGGGTACATCCTCCATATAATGGGAAAAACTTTTATCTTATAAAAATGTTATTCTATAGGATATGCAAATATATTTCCATGAATATTCAAATTTTCAACAGTTATTTCCAAGTAAATTTTCTTATTAATCTCCCATTATAAAAAGTCTCGTAGCTTTTAATTTTTTTAACAAAGCTACTTTCTTAATCTCATGATTTTTTATAAATCCTTTTTAGTATGACAAAAAAAACTAAAAATGTGGAAAAAATATTTAAATTTCTCCATCCTGATGAATAATATATTAAGGGTAATTGAGAAGTAATTATTTATTCAAACTAGGTAGAAATTAAGCATTTAGGTAAGAATTTTTAAAATACAGAATTGAAAAACGATATTTTTTGTTAAAAACATGAGACAAACAAGATGGAGTTTCTTGAAAAAACAGTTTTGTAGGAAGTGTTCCTAAAATTAACGTTAACCATTTTAACAAATGTGTTATTTTTCTAATATTAAATTCTTTTAACTCTTCTTCTGCTATTGGTTGTTAAGATTATCAAGTAAATTTCAAAATCGTAGTTCTGATTTGGATGTTTAGTATTTTCAGAATTTTTAAGGCACATTTTTCAAAAGAATTTTCTGTGTAAATATATGTTGTTTAAAAACAATAACAAAATTTGTAAATAAACTTTAATTTTATTTAACATAATACTCTGATATTGTATAACTATTGCACATTTGAATGAATTTTAAAACGTCAATCCAGGAATGGAGGCATAACTATTGTTTGTTATATCAGACATTTTAATACTATATAAGAATTTCGCTTTTTAATCTAAAAAGGAAAGGTTAGAAGAAATAACATATTTAGCTATTGTGAGCAATAAACAGTGCTACTGCTTATAAATTTTACATTTGTGAAAACTAAAAAAAAATTGTTAGGCTTTTTAAGAAATCTAAAAAATCTTAGAAAAATCTTAAAAAATAAAAAATAGACTGAAACTGTACTTGAAATTATTGAAATGTAAGAAAATAAAAATGAATATTCGAATATCTGCAGTAAGATAACAATTATCTATATTAAAATTTCCTTCCAGTTTAAAGAAACAGTATACACAAAAACTGTATATATATATATATATATATATATAACTACAAAATCTCAAAACAAATATATTAACTTGTCCATTTAGATATAATATAATTAAATTTACTTCTGTATTAAATATAAGTCAGCCAAATCAACGAAAAAATTACTAAAACCAGTAAAATACACATTTTCAAAATTCACCAAAGATCTCCATTCTTAAATACCTCATTTACTCGAATCTAAGCCGCCATCAATTCTAAACTGCACCCCGAATTCTCAAAACGTTTTTAAAAAAAAAAAATTAAAAATGTGTAAAAAGTTCATCAATATCCCATATTTCAGAAATTAAAAAAAAATAACTAATGAGGAATAACTAGACGCTTAAAACCTTCAATTACATACATGGGCCTTTTATTACTCTAAATCAGTGCTTCACAAAGTTTCAACATTCGCGACCCAATATTCAATCATAATTTTCATCCTGCCCCCCCCATACAATAATAATGTATTGAATTCAATAATACTATACTTTGATGCTGAAACTACGATACGAGGGCTGCGGTAGCCCAGTGGTTAAGGTATCGGACCATGGCAGGCATGTCATGAGTTCGAGCCCCGTACCACTAAAGACCCGCCGTGTAGGGCAGCGATGCACGTTAAATCTGTCGAGAGCTGAAACGTCCTCCCGTTGGTGTGGTGTGGTAGTTAGGAGAGGGGGGTGCCAGCTCAGGTGTCGTCCACGTCACTTGACCATGGTTCAAAATTACGTGGTCCGTCGCCAAAAGCCCTCGTGTAGCTGAACAGTGCGACGTTAATATTCACTCACTCACTCACTCACTGAAACTACGATACGACTTTAACCTTTTAAGAGCCACCGGCATATATAAACGTTTCACTCAACCAAAGCGCTTATTTCACCGGATTTCTGTTAACGTGTTTTCGAAGTACGATATTTTTGTACACTGCTATTCATCACTGCTATCCGAAGGCTTTGGCATGTAATAAAAGGACCTTAAAAATGTTTGTATAAAGGGTTTACTTATTTCAGATTATTTGCTACTTTATTCATCAACCCCCCAATACATCACATAGCACACCTACGTGGAAAACGGCTGGCTTTGGGAAGTGAACGGCGTAAATTTTAACCGGCAGTTAAGAGATTTATTATACACCGTACAAATTATTAAGAGGTAAGCGTAATAATTTTATATATGATAATCCCATGGGGTCACTGGTAATTATTAAGCTTTTTCTTAACTTAGTATTCTTAAATTAGTTATAAAATACATTGTGAAGCACTGATACATGTGGGAATCCAACCGAAATCTTCCAAAAAGATTGGATTCT
>BMAV01022498.1:1376-12783 GCA_019973955.1 Trichonephila inaurata madagascariensis
TGTCTGTATATTTTGGAATGAAACTCAATATTTCTATTAAAGATGTCTGTATATTTTACTACCTGCATACAATTTTCCATATTGTAGTATCTTATTTTTATCACTTATTATTACAAATTAATGTTAAAAATGAATAAGGTTCACTGCCAAATAATTACAGCTTATTTTTAGCGTAACAACGCAGGTGTTTATTAATTGTGGTCAATTTGACCCAGCTCGCAAATTTAGGTATACCGAAAATGCCTCGGTTGTTAAGTTGATGATTTTGCTAAAATTTCATATTAAGTAAGGAAAGGTCTACCCCAAACCGGGAAAAATGGCAAGATGTCTAAGAGATAAAAAAGTTTGGGAAACTTTGTACTAGGACAGAGTATAAAAATAAAGAAATGGGAATCTGCAATCCCTATAAGATGAAGTAAAAATTGATCAATTAAGGGGAACAAAATGAAATAATGGATATCATTAGTGATATAGTGAATGTAAATTTCAGAAAAACGATGAACATGAAACGTTTGATTTCCAAAATTAATTTTAATATGTTACCTACAAATTCCATCAAGACATATATGAAGGCAGAAGAGAGTATCCCGCCAAATACACTGTTTAAAAAAACAGAAGTGCAAAAAAAAGTGTAACATGCTATTTGTCAAACTTCGAGGGGCAATAAAACTACACAATAACTTAAACAAAACACAACATTTTTGCCTGAAAACAACATTCCTGTGGGTTTAGCAAAAATTGTGTGTGATCTGTGTACTAAACTAACGATCATCTGAAACATTTGTGTTCGGCATGATCAGACCCTTCTGAAATTATCAAAAAAAAAAAAAAAAACGTAGTTTAGTATATTTTTTCTTAATTAAATTATTCTCCGTGGGATTGCGATTTTTATCGTGTACAATAAACATAATTATAAGAGAGCATTAAATAGGTTCTGTACCCTCGAGTGACCACTAATGTTAATAATGGTTGCTCGTCTTCTCCCGGGTTAAAAACTTAATTAACTAAATATTTATATTTCTTTCAAATATTATTGTCATCAAAGAATGTCTATTTTAAAATTTGACATGACATTTAGAATGAGGATTAATAATTGGAGTGGCTAAACAATACAATTCCTGTAGTTATACATGTTAAATTGTTCACCAGTTTGTATTCAAATGCATCAAATATAAATTTTTTCGTGTCCGTTCCATGCACATGCATCCGAGGTTTCTTCTTTTCACTCTGTGTTGAAAGTTAGTTTTGCGTGTTACACGTCTCATTAAATTTAACAAAGATTTTTAATTTATCAGTAATATTTTATACTGTGCTTGCACATTTCTTGAAAATTATTTCATTTTAAGTATAACGAATTGTAAACGTTATTTTTTTCAGACGTTTTGACGCTTAAGTTTTCAAAGTTCAAAGATGAATTGTATCACCTCTTTTATATGTGGTTCTTCCGAATCAGCATTGAAAAAAATATCAGTTAAGTTGCATAAGCAAATGTTAAATTGAATTTTGATGCCAATAAAAACATTATTTTTCATTAAACATACATAACGAAAAAATAATACAAGTGTGGAACATATCTTCTAATAGATTAAAGTAATACAAATCAGAGTATGGAATACACATAAATTTTTTAGCATGAAATTGAGGAGGAATGAAATAATTTGTTTGCGTTAAAGAATTTCGTCGTTAAGGATATTGCAAAAAGTATATACACATTCAACAAAATTAAGCTAATAAGAGTACAAAAGAGGAGAAGTAAATAATAACGTCGAACTTGTTTTTTACTCCAGGCTTTTGGTGACAGTTCTCGTAATTTAGAAACAGGATCAAAGGAATAAAACGATACCTGAGCTGGGACCCGTCCTCCCCAAGCTACCACATTTCACCAACTGGAGGATGTTTAATTTCATAACACAGACTTGACTTGCATCGCTTCCCTATACGGCGTGTCTTTAACGGTACTAGGCTAGAATTCATGTCATACCTGCCGTAAGTCCATAACCTTGATCAATAGGCTAACAAAGCCTGGAGAATTACATAAAATAAACGACATATATGTTTGTTTTTGCTAGAATTAATTTTTCAAAACAAAGATTTATACTTTGCCCTTGACGTCTATGCTTATTAATATATTACATTTACATCCTTATATATTTTTGATACATCAGCTGAAAAAAAATAAAACACTGGAATTTCCAAAGAATGTATTTTGGAAATCATATAATTTTTATTCTTAAAATGTGCTGAAAATTTTTTTTTGTCTCTAAAAGTATCTAAAGTGGATTTTCCTTGGATGTTGTTTTAAATAATGTTGCGGAATAGATAATTCCAATTACATCATGAGGTTTAACTTCATCGCATATTGCGTATTCTACTTGTTTTCGACTTGAATAAAAGCAAATTTCTTGAATACGGAACTCCTAATTTCCTTAATGCAACATATTTTGCAAAATTTCCTTATAGTTTTAACCTGGGAGTGTTCCAGCGGGGCAGAAAGTCACCCCAGACATACTAAATCTGTAGTTCTGGGAAAACAGCGTTTGCTACCAATGACTTTATCAGTATTCAACTATTTAGTAGTTTGTAGGAAACTAAAATGTATTTGTCATGTATATCCTCTTTTTGGGAATTCCAAGCGTTTGATGCTTGGTGTCACTAAGTTCCAAAAGTGACTACTTTTGTTCCAAACTTTTTTTTTATGAACGGGCTGATTTCCCCCCTTTGAAAGACTTAGTATTTCTTATTGTTGTGTTGGATTAGTCATTAAGATTTATAATTGTAGATCAGTGATTCCTAAAGTGGTCTATATTGACCCCCAGGACTCTACAGTGGCCTCTATGGGGACTACGTTATCCAAAAAAGACATATTTGTCCATAGGGTCTAAATTTGGATATGGAATTGCCTCTCTCATTTAACAAGTTCGTAACTTTATCTTTAACTTTCAGTGAAAGCAATAAATATTCCACACACATTATTTTTACCTTAGTAATATTCCATAATAATATAAACAAATCTATGACGAATGATCGAATATCCATATAAATATTTTAATATCTTTTCCTTATGGAAAATACAAAAAGCATACAAATGGATAATATTTATGATATTTAGTGTCACTTAGATTAGAAAATGTATATAAAATTGTTTTAAGAAGAGTATTACAATAAAAAATATTTAAGTACAATATTTTGAAAAAAATTAACATAGAATGACCCATAATCAAAATATACCCCTTCTGTGAAATATGCTTCTATTATACTAATATTGTGCTTGTACATAGCTCATACCTCTGTACAGAGACTCAACTACAATACTTGAAATATGTAACGTAGAACTTAGAAATGGATTTATCCATGTTTTACGACAGCAGAGGTTAGAAATTTTAAGAAAAAAACGCCGATATTTATTTCAATTGGATGCAATTCTAAAACTAATGTGAATTTTTCAAAAAACAAAATAGTTCAGACTCTCTAGAAAAGTATTTACTTGATATAACACCACACACACACAAACAAAATATTATTATTTTAGAAGCATTTTTTATAAAAGGAGAATTTTTTGAAAGAAGCATATTCTGAGTTGATTTTTTGCCAAAATATTGTATGTAAATCATTTTTTTTTGTCAAAATGTCCTTAAAACAATTTTCTACATATATTCTAATCTAAGTGACACTAAATATGATGAAAAATATCCATTTATGCGCTTTATTAAAATCACGGTTCCGAACCTAGTCGGATAACTTAAACTAATAAAAATTGATGCCCTGGTTTAAAATTTGTTCAGAAAACAGATGATTCATTCCTCCCAATTAAACCCTTTACTTATTGGTCAATTTTTTTATGTAACATTTTGTGCATTTTAATTGAATTAGTACATATTTAAAATCAAGATGTCTTTGTTTTTTAAAAATTTTTTTCACTCTATACTTCATTACAGTTTCTATAAATCTTTTAAAGTAAGTAGCTCCCCATACTTTCTTTCAAAAAAAGATTTAAGTTGATGATATTTCGAAAATTCAATATTAAGTAAGCAAGGGTCTACCCTAATCGAAAACATGGCACTGGATATATGTGATAAAAAAGTTTGTTAATCTCTGATTTAGATGAAAGTGATATAAAAATAAAGAAAAGGGAATCTGCAATTTCTATTGGATGGATTAAAAAATGATCAATCAAGGGAAGATGAAATAATAGATATCACTCTTGATAGCGAAAGAAAATTTCAGAAAAACGATGAACATGAAACGTTTGAGGTGAAAGGATATATTTAAAATGGTACCTAAAATAATATATCAAGAGATATATGGAGCCAGATGAGTCTATAACGTAAGACACACTGCACCCTGTTAAAAAACAGAAGCTGAAGGATGAGGTTTTCGTGCATTCTGTCAATCATCAAAGGATAATACTTGAAAAAAAAATAAGACATTTTAGCATGGAAATAACATTCCTGTAAGATAAAGATTTGTGTCATTTACTAAAGTGAAAATCATCTAAACTCTTGTCTTGATTGTCTTGTTTAGGTTTTTCCCAAATTATCAACGAAAAAAAATTGATAAGTACTTAATAGTAGATAAGTAAATTTTCTGTTAATTAAGTTAGACACCCTGAAATTGCGTTTTTTTTCGTGTACAATAAAAATAATTAAATGAACGCATTAAATAGACTCTGTACGCTCACGCGACCATTAATGTTAATATCGGTTGCTCCCCTTTTCTTCCGGGTTAAAAACTTAAATAACTAAATATTTACATTTCTTGCAAATAATATTGCCGTCAAAAGATGTCTAATTTAAGATTGGATATGACTTATAGAACAAGGATTTATAAAATTCGAGTGGCGAAACAAAATGCAATTCTCTCCTAGTTGTACATGTTAAATTATACCCCAGTTTTTATTCGAATGCATCGAATATAAATTTTTTAGTTTCCATTCCAAACACGTTGTATTTTCACTAATATTTTCACCAGTGTTGAAAAATTTGACTTGCGTGTTACATATGGCATTAAGCTTGTCATTTATAGTTTATGTTGTGCTTACATTTAATTCTGAGGGTGAAGAATTAAAAACGTTACTTTTTCAGCTGTTCTTCTCTTAAATATTCTCAGTTAAATGATAAATTGCGTGTATAAAACCTCTGTTCTATGTGGTTCTTCCTAATCAGCAGTGAAAAGAATATTATCAGATTAGTGGCATAAGCCAATGTTAAAATGAATTTTGATACAAAGAAATATATTTTTTTTTCATTCAACATAATTATCGAAAAAGAAAATAGGAATTAAACCTCTCTCTTCTCATCAATTTCATCAATACGAATAAGTAACGAATACAGTGATAATTGTTTAACCCTAAATCCAGGGGGACACTAAAACTATTTTCTTTACAGTACATTCGTCTTAAAGGATATTGTAATATATATATATATATATTCAACATACACACACACAAAATTAAGCTTATTAGTGTAGAATTGAGGTACTGAATTACACTATTGAGCTACTCGAGGCTTTTTGTGGCAGATTACTTAATTAAGAACTATGATCAAGTGACGAAGACGACACCTGATCTGGCACCCCTTCCTTCCCTAACTTCCACACTTCACCAATTGGAGGATATTTGACATCAAGATAGATTTAACGTACATCGCTCCCCTATACAGTGGGTCTTCAGAAGTACGAGGCTGGAACCCATAACAAATATAAATTATATAAATTAAACAAAATATAGTTTTGTTTTTGTTAGTATTAATTTTATAATATAATGTTTTATACTGTGTCCATGAAAGTCATAATTATGAATAAGTTACACACATACATTCTTGAATTTTTTTTATACAATAACTGAGAAAGATAAACTGAAATTTCTATTATCCGAAGAAATATTTGTGGAATTTTTTTTTTATGTTTTAATTTTTTAATTTTTTTTTTTTAATTATTTAAAGTGTGTTTTCCTTTGATGCAGTTTAAAAAAAATGTTGCGGAATAGATAATTACAAATACACGATAGTGTTTTACTCCATCATATATTATGTATTCTACTTGTTTTCCACTTGATTTAAAGCCAAATCCAAGAATAGGGAACTCCTAAGTTCTTTGATGCAACATATTTTCCAAAAATTCCTTATAATTTATCCTGGGAGTGATTTCGCGAATCACAAAATCACCCCAGGCTCACCAAATCTGTATTTCTGGAAAACATTATTGGCTACCAAGGACTTTGTCAGTATTCAACTTTTTTGCAGTCTGCATAGAAACAAAAATGTGTTTGTCACGTATAATCTCTTTTTGGAATAACACACATTTTTTTTTGGACTTTTAAGGTCCTTTGTGTGATTGAGTTTTCCACGTGACACTTTTGATCCAAAATATACTTTTTTAATAAAGAAGTTACATTTTCACCTCGCAAACGCCTGTATGGTTGTTATTGTTGTGTTGCATGACTCATTATGGTTTGTGAATGTAGAAAAACACATTACATTAAAGAAATTGCCATCTGCAATCACTATTAAATGAAGTAAAAATTGATTAAGCAGGGCAAGAAGGTGAAATAATATGTATCACTTATGAAACCGAAAGTAAATTTTAAAAAAAAAGTATGATCTTGCAATTTTTGAGTCGAAAGGAAAATGTAAAATGATACCTAAAAAACTCCATCAAGACATGTATGAAGCCAAAAGAGAGAGTGTATCACAAGACACACTTCGCTTCTTTAAAACGCCAAAAGTATATAAAAACGTTTACTATTGTGATTCTCCATCATCAAAGAATAATAAAATTAGAATAACTTGAACAAAATCGATATTTTTGCCTACATGTAACATTCCTGTAAGGTTATCGAAACGTGTCAGTGACTTGTGACCTTTACTAAAGTCATGCACATCAAAAATAATTTGTTCGGTTTAGTTAGATTTTTTTCTTAAATTATAAAGCAAAATTGAATAGTTCTTAAAAGTAGGTAAGTATATTTTCTCTTAATTAAATTAATCACTGGATTTGTGTGCATTAAAAAATTTATAAGAGCGCATTAAGTAGGTTCTGTACCCTCACGCGACCAGTAAAGTTAATATGGATGTTCCTCTCTTTTTTTTCCCGGTATAAAAACTTAAATAACGAAATATTTATATTTCTTTAAAATATAATTGTCATCAAAAGATGTGTATTTCAAAATTCGACACGGCATTTAGACTACGGATTCATAATTCGAGTGGCTAAACAAAATGCAATTCCTTTAGTTATATATGTTAAATTATATACCAGTTTTTATTCAAATGTATCAATTATAAATGTTTTAGAGTGCATCCCAAGCATTCTTAGTTTGTTTTTTCCCCTGTGTTGAAAGATTCTTCTTGCGTGTTACACGCGCTATTAAATTTGAACAAGATTTGTAAATTATTTGTTATATTATTTAGTGTTTTTGTATTTCTAGAAAATAACTTTTAATTTTGAGGGTTACGAATTGAAAACGTTACTTTTTTTTCATATGTTCTTTTCTAGAATTTTCGCTATTAAATGATGAATTGTACACCTCTTTTAGATGTGTTTCATCTGAATCAGCATTGAAAAATTATTTTATCAAATTTATGGCATAAGCAAATGTTAAAATCATTTTTGATACAGTAAATATATTATTTTTCATTAAACATAATTATCGAAAAAACTATATAAGAGTTGAACCTCTCTTTTCATCAATTTAAGAAATATGAATTACTAGGAAGTACAGTGAAAATCGTTTAACTCGAAATCGAAGGGGACTGCAACATTTTATTTTTTAAAAAGAATTTCGTCTTGAAGTAACTGTTATCAACAATTGCAGCACCGAATCTAGACGTGTGGGAATGCTAAACAGAACTAGTTTAAAGGTGATACGAGATGGAGAACTGATTCTGTAAGTACAATGTTTTATTGGATCAGCAATGAGATTGTGCGCGTGTTTCACACCTTGCACATATGTATACACTTGCCTCTGAAAGTCTGCGTACAGGCGATCATTAATCATATTCATGCAAAGATCGCTAATTAAATGTAGACATTCTGAATAAATATTATTTTTATTGATTCCTCTAACGTCGTAAATTCGAATAGTATAAGCAACAATCCCTTGAATATTACATAAAATAATGCAAAAATTTGTAACTTAAGCATGAACTTAATAGTGTGCATCGAAAGTCAGCGTACACTGAAAAAAAACCTTTACAATAATGGATTGTTAGTAAAAATTAATACTTTTGAAGCTATTCCGTTCTTTCTAAAACAATCTCAAGATATTTGACAGGAATTTTAGATTTGTTGTTTCATGTGTGTATATTTGATTTCCTTCTTCTACTCTATGGCAGATTTAAATATTTCCTTGGATGTTATTACGTTCTCCCTGATTATTCATTCGAGTAAATCCCACAAATACTATATTGTGCTTAGGTCTTGAGACTAGGATGGCTTGTGGAACTGGCTTTGGACATGTCAGAACAGCCATTGCCTTACAATGACTTCACAATGTGAGCAATTGGCTTGCTACCTTTATGCCGCTGAAAGTAAAAAGCATCACTCTCCGCAAGTTTTTGGGCATATGCCCTGATATTTTACTTCAATAAGTTTAAGTAACCAATTTAGTACATTGTTGATTCAATAAACATCACATTACCAGCCGAAAAGCTTTTAATGTACCCCAAAACATTATGCCTCTTCCTTCATGCTTAATAGTCCAAAAAGGATTCTTCGTCTTAAGATCTGTCCAGGAATTTTTGCAGACATATATTTTTAAGCCAAATTATCTGTAATTATCAAATCTATTAATCTATCAAATTATCTATTATTATTAAGTATCTGTTCGTATTATGCGATTTTCGTTCCCTTTTAAATGAAAAAAATGCATGTGAAGGAGGAAGGATTTGATCTGGGTACCTTCCGTTCCGTACTCAATCTTAGTATCTCAATCAGTACTTTATCGACCACGTCAAAACAATCGTCATCGCGTGATGTCTGTCACTAGTTTATATAGATATCTCACCGCCACATAACCCCATGCCAGTGATTCGTTAAATAGGTGAACGAATGATATCATAATCGTGGCGTGCATGTAAGAAGTTGCATCACTTGCTGGGCTGGGTCACTTTTGTGGATTGCGTCATTCGTGCTTGACAGCTTGAGGATTGCGTTATTTGTGTGAGACGGCTTGATAATCACATTATTTGTGTGACCGCTAAATTGCGTCATTTGTGACTGACGGCTTAGTTGCTTTTGTGGTGGGTAGATGACTCCACGAATGCGGTGCTCGATGATTTTGCCTTTCCAAGGGTCACCAATGAATGAAGGATTCGATCTGTGCACCTTCCGTTCCGTACACAAGTACTGTATCGACCACTTGAAAATGATCGTCATTGCGTGATGTTTGGTACTAGTTTATGTAGATATCACACCGCAACACATGAAAATACTCCTTAGCTTGTAAGGACCATTGTATTATTTTATGTTAACCAATATTTCATCTAAAGCATTTTCGCATTAAACATATTTCAATGTATTTATAACGAAGTCATATTGTACATATTTATTTGACCTTGAATGCAGTGTTATTGGGTTTAGAGTGAAATACTAAAATAGCTATACTAAAATCATTGTGTCTGGAGCTATGGTTTCCTAGGAAAGCGGAAGCATCACACATTGGGCGGTTTTCCTAATCTGGCGCTCGGAAATTATTTTAAAACTTTAACGCAGCGCTTCTGAAACTGAGGGACACGCTCTCTAGGGGAACGTGATAACCCTAGGAGGGGGCGCGAGCCTATTGAAAAATCGAAAACAAAAGATTTTTTGAAAAAGTTATAAATTTATTGAAAGTAAACAAACAAAATACATTCTGACACAATAAAAAATTAAAAAAACAACAACATTTAGGCTGATATAATATTCTTATAAATGTTTCAGTACTACATAATGTATTTCATAATTAACTTAACAATACTAGGTTAAGAACAAATTTAATAATTACCAGGGACCCTACGGGGTTGTCATATATATACGCAAAAATTAATACTTATCTGGATAATTGTTACGGTATATATTTGATCCTTTAACTGCCGATTAAAATTTACATGATTCACTCCCTAATGTCACCGTTTTGCACATATGCTAGCGTATGTGGTTTATTAGCGGGGAGGGTTAAAATGAATAAATAAGAAAATCCTCTGAAATAAGTAAATCTTTTGCAAACACTGTCAAGGTTATTTATTGAATTTCATAGCTTTCGGCAAAATTTTAGGTATAATAGTGACAGAAAATATCGTGTATGGGAAAAACGTATTCATACGACCGGAGTAATTTATGTAATGGCTGAGTTTCAACAAATTTATTTCATCCATCACAGTTTGCTCCTAAATCTGTAAGATCAACTTTGCGTTTATTTGTGAAGCATGATATTTTTAGACTGCCATCTGTTTTTTAGTTTATGTCTACTCAAATTTCCTCTAAACTGTTTATGTTGACCAACATAGAATTATGTATTCTATTACAGTGCAGTAACATTTCTTGATGAAATAATAAGAGATTTTATTATTTATTTCGCTCTGTTCGAAAATTTTTATTTCATACAAATCACACAAGAAACTATGTGTGGCTTTGTCAGAAAATATTGTATTTTATTAGATATCATAAAATATCTCGTTTTGCTCAAATCTTGCTGATTTTCCAACTTTTATCTAAGCATTCGAATTACCTATCAACTCTTAAGCTGAAAGTACCTCGGTTTCAGTGGAAGTTTCAAGCCTGATTTTGTAGGAAAGAGATTCGTCAAGTTCTATAAAGATTGCCCCTAATTGAGTAAAGATGATTACAGGTTCAGAGTCCGGGACAAAATTGACTTCGAAACAATGATTTTTAATGCCGTGAAGGTATGCGAAAAATTTAAAAATACTATGAACAAGATCCAAAGTTCATAAGAACTGTTTAAATTTTCACCCAGTTACTCATCGAACTAAAGCAGGATAAAATCAATAGAATGACAGATATCTTGAAAGAAAACAATTGAATACCCTGCTAAATGAAATGATGCCATGGTTATGGAACTTCTTTCTCTCTGGATTGTAATTTACCTCAGTACGAGGAACATAAAACCATATTTAGTAATGTTGATATGGATATCATTTTTGATAATGAAAAGGCCTTAAGGTATCCGACTACGTTCGGAACCGTGCTTTTGAAAAAGCGTATAAATGGATAATTTTCATGATATTTAGTGTCACTTAGATTAGAATGCATGTATAGAATTGTTTTAAGAACATTCCGACAAAAAAATTATTTAAATACAATATTTCGGCAAAAAACTAACTTAGATTAACCTTTTTTCAAAATGTTCTCCTTTTGTGAAAAATGCTTCTATTATAATAATATTTTGCCTGTATATAGCACAGACCTCTGTACA
>BMAV01022499.1:0-119724 GCA_019973955.1 Trichonephila inaurata madagascariensis
TGTAATATAAGTTTTTTATGGAACTTTAAGTTTTTTATTTTCAAGTAACAGTTTCTAGAATTATGAAGAAAAAAAAAAAAATTGAAAATTATATACTGGCGTAGTTAGTTCTGAATGGGCCTTGTATCAAAATTCCTTCGGGGCCATTTTCAGATATGAAAACCCTGTTAGTGGGACTGTAGTTACACATATGGGTCCCTGTATCAATATCTGTATCCCCGTATCATTGATGATACGGTTGATACGCGGCGGTAGCTACTCTCCTGAAATTATATAAACATTTCAATAAGCAAAGTTCACAACACTGAACAAACAACGGAAAGAATTTAGGGGAATTCCCTACAAGAACGAAATTACTTTCAACTGAATTGCGATGATTATAGTTTGTTGCAACCTCTTATATTTATATCTTATATTTGGGGAAAATTATCACAAGTTCGGCTTGTTTGTTGGTCAGAGTCCGAGGGCCCCCTGAGCTTGAGGACCCAGGTGTATGGCACTGCCTAGACCATTAGTAGCTACGCCACGGTGTAAGATACCTTTGTAATTTAAATAATTACGAATTTCTTAATAGGGTAATTCGTGCGTGACCAAATTCTTAAGTGGAATAAATATTTATGTATTTTGCCAATCCAATATGAATTGATGGTTGATATTTTCTAAGAAAGAAAACACACAAGTCGTCTAGATTTCCTAACACACTTACATTGATGCAACTTTGAATATTATAAACAATAAATTAAATAGTAATATTTTTTTCATAAAAAAATAAGCCTTTAATTTCAATAATTTTAAAGTAAATTTTGGAATTCTAACATGCATATTTCTATTTATAAAAATATTATTCTTTTTATTCATTATATCTCAACAATATTTTAGTTAATAAAAATGATGACATAATTAATAATGTTAAAAAAATTATTAATTATTGCTAGGGCAGGGTCCGGCAAGCTATGGCACGCGTGCCATATTTAGCACGGGGTACAATTCTCAGTAGCATCCTACACTACTCTACAAATTTATCAATTTTTGAGTGGATGGAAGTTGATAAATTTGTAACGGACCTCTTATTTGACAAACATCTTCAGAATTATGGACATTTACGGAATTAAGAAAATATTTGATAAATAACTCTATAGATAAATCGGCAGCTATTTTGTAAGTTATTTGAATGTCATTGCTGGAGAGATTTAATTGTTTGAAGAGAGAAAATTGCATGTACTCTACTTTTCGCTTTTGATTATACATATCTAAGTGAACAAATCTTTCTCATATGGAAAATATTTAGAGTTCGTAAAGAAATTGTCAACAACTGAATACTCATAATTGTGTCAAATTGAAAGTCATGCATGAAGCTTCTGATTTTGCAGTATGAGGTAGAGCGGTGAAAGCACTAGGTTCACACATTAAAATTTATATTTATTTTTTTATTTAACTATAATGCAGGGGAATACTTATATTTTATATTGTCTACCTCTCTTATATTAATAAATGTTTAAAGATATATAATATACGTACATTTTTTTATTTATGCCGAATAAATAGTTATATTTTGTGCTGTTTACTTTTATATCAAGAGAAATATTTAAATGTTGCAAAATTAATATAAAATAAAACAGTAAATCTATATTATTGACCTCTATTCTCTAACTCGGCATGCATTATCGTTGGAATCAAATTGTTTCAAATATGTCCTACGGGCGGCACGCCAATCTTATCTGTTGTTTTGTTACAGGCACTCCACTGCTAAAAGTTTCCAAACCCCAGGCTTAGAGCATGACTAGCTTTTCAACTTTCTTTCTGTATATACATTTGCAATAAGTTCAGTATTATTGATTTGTTAAAAGATTTTATTTATGTTTTAATTTTCATTTTTGGATTTAATCTACATATATTTTGGATAGATGGCACAGCAGGTTATATTTTGTGATAATTTTTATTTTCATTTAGCTTTTTATGACTAAATTCTATGGTCTTTTCTTTCCAAAGAAATACATAAAAAAATTTATACAGTTTTTAAATTTTTTTCTGGGATAATCATGATAGGATTTAAAGTATTTGTGACATTTTTTCCGTAGGTTCCCTTTTTTTTTAAATGGAAATTGACAGAGTAGATTTTTTAAAATTTTTCAATATCTCCTTGTATTTTTCTGTTATTGGTATGTAGATTAATGTTTTTTCCTGTTTTTGATTTTGTTTATAGTATTTTGAGTGTTAATTATAAGGTATTAATTTTTAGCGCTAAACTTAAGAGTATCTTTGAACTAACTGTCTTACCCTATTTTTTTTTCAGCCCATTGGAAAACAGGGGAGGTATGACCGGCCTTAAAATTAACCCTCTAAGCGGTCTGCACTTAAAGTCTTGCCATTCTGGAGATGCTTCAAAAATGCACCGCACATATTTTTTTTCTTTCAGGTGGGGTTCTCAAAAGCGGTTGAGCCGTATTTTTAAGAATGCGGCTCGGCCGCTTTTGGGAATCTTGCTTGAAGGCAGAAAAAGCATCTCTGGAATGGTGGAATTTTACGTGCAGACCGCTTGGAGGGTTAAATTTAACCCAGAAATCTTAGTTTCTAAGACAAAGAGTTTGTAATTATATTACTGCGGCCCTTTATCTTTGACCTTTATTGTTTCGTGTTATACTTCTATAATTCTGCTTATAGTTTAGCTGTTAACTAGATTTATGGCAAGTTAATTCATGATTAATAATTGTATATATATCCAAAAGCAAAACTATAATAGTTTAGAATTAAATATTCTACAAAACAGAACAAGGGGGATGGATGAAATTGTGAAAATTATACCCAATAATACTGCCTTTTATAATATGTACATATATTTTATAATTTGAAGTTATTTTTAACAATATTTATAGCAGCTTAACTACACAACATATTCCTTGAAGTAGTTTTACTGACAAACATTAATCAGCAATACGTTTCTAAATCCATTCACTTTAATTTAATTATTTCTCTAATTTTATTATCTACGACTGTATCTACTGAATTTGCTTCTGATAAGAATGTAATGTTATCCTCAATGTAAATGCTTTTGGATATTTATTTATTTTAAATCTCTCCTAAGATGGCACATTGATGGATTTCATTTTTTATCTTTTTTTAAAATGTTATAGGTTTTAAAATAAAATATAATAAAGTAAGAGGAACGCACACATTGATTCGATCCCATAGATGAGGCATCGTTAATTGTGGATGCGATGCTATTATCACTTGGCTTCGACTGCTTCCAAGGTTGTTGAAGGAACTGTGCATTGTGCTAATCCATAAATAAACATTTTTTATATTATAAACAAACTTTATTGTTTCTATGAGGTACTCAAATTACAAACAGCTCAAATCAAATTTACATCAGTAATTCGTAATAATAAGATTAAGACAGTTCCATGTCACATATTTATCTTTGTACAACACAATGTATTAAGGTAAAGCTAATTCTTCCAAACAGTCAGCAACAAAAAAGTAAAATATACACTTGATTTTTAATCACAATTTAATACACGTTTATTCCATTTCGCATAACTTTTGTACACTATAGAAGCTTGCAAAAATTGGCGCATATATATAATAAATAATTATATACCGTAAATCCGAGGTATAGCGCGCACTTTAAACACAAAAAATAAAATCAAAATTTACGGGAGCGCGCTATACGCTGGGTATAAAAACAAGAATTTTAAAAATACTAAAAAAAAAAAAATGAAAAAAAGATGAGCATAGAAAAAAAAATTAGACCTACATACATCGAAATACTGTTTATTTAGAAACATTCCTAATGATCTTAAATGGTTGTAGTTCTAGAACAGTGATTCCCAAAGTGGTCTAGGCCACGGTAGCCGAGTGGTATAGGTATCGAATCTTGGCTTGCCTTGTCACGAGTTCGAGCCCAGTACCATTAAAGACCCACCGTGTAGGGCAGCGATGCACTTTAAATCTGTCAAGAGCTGAAACGTCCTCCCGTTTGTGTGGTGTGGTAGTTAGGAGAGAGGGTCCAGCTCAGGTGTCGTCCACGTTACTTGACCATGGTTCAAAATTACGTGGTCCGTCGCCAAAAGCCCTCGTGAAGCTGAACAGTGCGACGTTAATATTCAATCAATCAATCAAACCCAAAGTGGTCTATATGGACCCCCAGGGATCTATGATGGCTTGCAAGGGGTCTACGATAGTGGTTCTCATTTAACAGATCGTGACTAATTTTAAAAGAAAATGTAATCAAGCGGAAACCAGATTATTTATCTACTAAATTTAATGAGGTTAATTTGCACAGTTATAAGGTGTTACAGCATATATTTTATTAAAACAAGAACCATCATTTTAGCTTTTCTTTCCAGAATTAAGCTAAAGCAGTTTAATATTGGACATCGCGAATTTTCCCAGTTTCTCATTTTGTCACAGACAATCTGCCAGGAAGATGATGTTTTAATCTATTTTGAACATTTAAATGCCCTCGATTCAGATTTTGAAACAAGGTTTGAGAATTTTTTGAATATAGTAATACCACAATAGACTGAGAGAAATCATATGGTCACATTGAAAAAAAAAATGAAAGTCATATTACAAGAAAACTGATTGGAATAGGCACTAACGAAGATCTTAAAGTAAAATTTAGAAACGGATATCAGCAATTTTAACTATAAAAAGACATTCCTGTTATTTACCTCGAATTATGGAATATCAAGAGAAACTCTTTTTAATTGTTTTGCTCGAGTTTCATCGTGGTTGCCAATCTCCAAAAAGCAAAAAAAAAAAAAAAAAAAAAAAAAATAATTAACATGTTATTTTTAAGTTTTAAACACTATACTTCACTACTGCTAAAAATTTAAATCTTTTAAAGTAATTAGCTCTATACCAGCTGTCAAAAAGACATTTAAGTTAAAATGCGTAAAAATTTAATATTAGGTAAGCAGGGGTCTACCCAAGGACGAAAGACTTGGCAAGGGGTCTATGAGACAAACAAGTTTGGGAACCTCTGTTCTAGAAGTATACTATTTTTTTTTCTAAAGCTTGGAATAATACCTTTAATAAATTATTTCAAAACGAAAGAGCATTGTGCACGTACATTTCAGGTTTCTTCGTAAAAAAAAAAGGGTGCGCGTGTTATAGGCGAATAAACCTTCAAATTAGAAATTGCAGCTTGAAAATATAGATGCGTGCTATACGCCGGATTTTACGGTGTACCTATCTAATGAATCTGGAAGAATAGAGCAAAAGATTGCGCTGAAACTAAACATTCCTTTTAAAGCTACAACAAATATTTTTCGTTCAATTACGAAAATCTTATTTATTTACTTCTGTGTTACATTTAAAGTCTTCATTTCCCTCTTTTCTAGTTTTTTACATCCAGTTTAAGAATAAAACTATCATTGCTAAAATTTAAATAGTTTCAATTTTTTTTCAAATTTGATTTTTTTTTAGATTTATCTATAAATTTATAGAAATATTTCATATTTAAACTGCTGTAAGAAATCTGAAAATTAATAGAGATGATATAATAACATAATTCTTTCCTTTCAATTATTCTTAATAAATTTGCCTAAAACTGATTTCATTATTCTTCATTAATTTCATTTTATAGTATTTAATTTTTAGTGTATTGTTATTATTATGTGAAACAGTATCTGTGCATAGTTCTAGATTTTTAATCATCAAGGTGAAATTTAACTCTACTTATTTTTTTTTATTCAAATGTTAATTCAAATGTTAAATAATTCATTTATCTCATATGAACTACTGAAATGACTTTTCTGAAATTTATTTTTGTTTGAAACATGAAAAAATAAAATTCTCGATCAAGAAATTTTTTCAGCACATGAGAATTACGTGAACATTACAAAGAAAATGAACTAATGTACATAAAAAGGAAGAATTGGAAAGTTAAGTTGTATGAGTCACATGATCAAAAAACAGATAACTCAAAAAGTTTTACTTTCAAGAAATTTAAATTGTGTCAATTTTTCCAAGTACCATTATTCTTAAAACAATAATTACTTTAAAGTGATACAAGAAGAAAAACCATGATTCGCAATATATCACGTCGTGAGATCTTTAACACAAGAATGAGAAAATGGAATAAAAAGGAAGAAAAATTGACATTAAAAAAGAATAAGGATGTTAATAAAACTAAAATATTTTCATGTATTTAAATGTACTTGATTAAGATAATCTCATTAAGTTTAAATTATTCATGGAGTTTATGTGAGGCTTAGAATCTAAAAAAAGGGTTTGTATTAAGATAGGTAAATTTATATTAAGATGGAAATCCCCTTAATGTCCTGTTGATATTTTAAAACAAAACATTTGTTTGTGTGTTTTTCTGTACAACTTCCATCAAAGCCCAATTAAACTTCGGTTTTGTGAATCAAATACGTGAAGAATGAAAAAAATTATGCTATTTATAATATAAATCAACATTTGAAATATACCCTTCAGTATAAATTCATCAAAAATTTCTGAGAGAAAAAAATGCACAAAATATGTTAACACATTAAAGATAAACATAAAACTTCTATTTACAAATATTCATCATAATGCAGCGTTTCTCAAACTGTGGGGCGCGCCTCCCTTGGGGAGTGGGGGCGTGATAATCTTACAAGGGGGGCACGAGCGTGTCAAAAATAAAATATTTGAAAAATTGCAAATTTACTGAAAGGAAGGAAAACACAAAATACATTCTTATATAATAAAAAAGTAAAATACACATTTACATTGATATAATATGCTTATAAATGTATCTGCACTGCATAATGTATTATATTTGATAATTAATTTATCAATACTAAGTTATGTACAAGATTAATAATTTCTAGTGACTCCCTTGGGCTTATCATATGCAAAACTATACACAAAATTTAATACTTATATTGATAATTTATACGGTTTATAATTAAAGTCATATTGTAGCTTCAACATGTATCTTTTAGTACGTTATTTTTGAAAAATCAATACATTGTTATTGAATAGAGGGAGGGGGGGGGGGCGATGAAAATTCTGATTGAAAACTGGGTCACAAGTATTGAAAGTTTGAGAAGCACTGTCATAATGAATATAAACAGAAAAATAAGAAAAAAAATCTGTACAATGTCCTAGAAAGTAAAAACATATTATTAAAACATATATTCACAAGTACAAAAACAATATATTCGACTAGCATGGTTTCTTTTATATTGACTGAAATCAGGGACGTAGCCAGAAAATTTACTAGGTTTGCTTCTAGTTTTGATTTATAAATAATAGTAAGGGTTATGATGGCTCTAAAAACCTATATATATATAAATATATATATATATTTAAAAAAAAAAGCTAATTAATTATATTTCATTACATCATTACTGTGTGCAATTTAGTTGCAAGCATTTAGTATTCATATATAAAACTGAAAATGAACTGTACCTGTTCTATTTTATATCATTAACGATATGGAATAACATTAATATTTCTTATGATATACACATATTACGTCGCCTGGAAATCGAAGTTAAGGTTATCAGACTGGTTAAGTAAACATACTCTTAAGAGTTTTTCAAGCTTTTTTAAATTATTAATGGTGAAAATCTGTATAAAGGCATGTCACTTAAAGCGATAAATTATTTTACTGTTTGCTTATTATCAGTACTAAATTTTTAATATAAATAATACTAGTTTACAGTTCTATGAGCAGCACACCTGTCTGCATTTTGAATGTAAGCTAGCGCATTATTCTTCTGGATTGTGTAATAATTTAAATATATTGATGATTTGAAAAAATATTTTTCATATATTTCCTAAAGGAAAAATTATTATCGAAACAAAGATTTTTTCTTGTCATTTTTCGTCTTTCTTTTTTATAATAAAATTGCCTCTTTTTCAAAACTAAACTTTTTTTCAGTTCTTATGCTTTTTGAAAATTTAAATGAAGTTCAGGATTTTTCCTTTGTGAGTGTTAGATTCATATCAACAGTGTAATATTTTTAAATAGTTTCTGCAACAGTAAAAAAAAACAAAACAAAAACAAAACAAAAAACTAAAAATATTTCTTATTTTGATTTATTTTAATATCAAAACTAAACACATGGGAATAACTTGAACTTTATTCTACTTTTTTGTTTAATTAACAAAATGCCTAAATAGTCCCTATGAGAATAGTACATACTTATTGAGAATCTATTTCATTTTGAGATCTATATATTTTTTAATTGTATCATGCAATTTAAACTGCTAATGACCATATATGAAGAACCTACGTAAAAACGACGCATACATAATTTTTATTGAATCATAAATCTTTTTATAGGAATTAAAATACCTTGCAGTGTTTTTAGGGAATATTTATTTCCAAGAGAATTATGTGGAAAATATATATAATTCGAATTTTTGTCATTTTACAATAAAGATTGTTTCTAGAGGTGATACTATATTTCAATACAGATATAGATTTCTATAGCAATTAATATTTCTCCCAAATTAATTTCTTCACTCAAAAATATAAAATTTTCTAAACTCATTATAGTGCTTCTAGAGTTCTCAGACACCCTTTAAGGCTACGCCACCGATTGAGACAATTTAATTTCTCACTCATTCTACATATGATGCGGTGGTGGATGATGCGGAAAAGGTCCTTGTCCACATCCGAACAACCACGGCGAATACAAATAACTGAAAGCAAAGCCAGGCATTGGGAATGATGGATAAAGCATAGATGACCTGGCTCCAATCTCTTCAGGCTGATAGAGCACTTGATCATCCTTGACCAGAACCTTGACCGCAACTCTTCTAGCAGAAGACATCGATGCTCCAAGCTCTTGCTGAAGCTGTCTCCTCTTTGTCTTGTAGCGCCTATTCTGGAACCAGATTTTAACTTGTGTTTCCGTGAGTTTCAGGGCTTGGGCCAAATCTGCTCTTTCGGCACCGGACAGGTAACGTTGATGGCTGAAGCGGCGTTCAAGCTCGAATACCTGAGCGTGGGAAAATGCGGCACGGGAACGTTTTTTTCGCGGCTTCGCTGATGGGGACTGTGCCGAGAAGGAAAGGCCGTCATCGTGTGGTTTGGAGACGGCAGTTGAGGTCTCATCGATCGTGGTCGTTGAAACTGAGTCTCCTGTGGAATTAAAGCATAGACATATTTTTAGATGCATTATTTAATCATCTTGTAGGTTAATTCATGTTATATAGTTCATGAATAAGAGTCAGTAACAAATTCGTTTTTTTCGAGGATATTTATTTATATTAATATGTATCTGAAACAAGTCAATGTATTGCTCAAATGGTTCTTTGTGGATTTTCTAAATAAAAATGCAAGGCATTTTTTTAAAAAAAGAAAAAAAAAAACAAGGCTTAACATTAAAAAAATTGATTTTAAGCATTTCTTATGATAGGAAAAGCCCCCTCCCCTTATATTTACAAGCGAAATAATGACACTTAGAACAGATCTAGAATATCTTTTCTAATATTAAAATTCTTTCCATCTCTCTTGTGTTTTTGAATGTAATAGTTTCGTACCTCTGTTTGATACTTTTCATAGTAATCTTTTCTCTTAAAAATGGTTTCAATTAGTATCTATGTTCCTTCATCGTTTTGGTGATGATTTCACTTTTCTCTATTGATGAAATTTATATTTTTAAGCATTCATTTTAAATTAAACATTTATATATTTTATTCTTTTGAAATTATTGATTCTGAATGTCTTTCTTTATTACTATGTGTTTATTTAATGCAGAAGTATTCTAAACCCAGGAAATAACTGAGTCCAGGGGCGTAGCTATCGCCGTATCAATGATACGGGGCCTCCAAGCTACAGGGGCCGTAACATGTGTAACTACAGTACCACTAACGGGACTTTCTTTTATAAAAAAGGGCCCCGAAGTAATTTTGATATGGGGCGCACTCAGAACTAGCTACGCCAGTGACTGAGTTACAGGTTTTTGTCTATTTTAGGGAAGTCAGCATAGTGGAATTAATTTCTATTTATTAAATGAAATCAATAAATCTGTTAAATAATATATTTCATGATAATATCAGCATTCTTTTGCCAGCGATTTAACATTTGACGTAAGTACTTGTTTGAAAGTCTTATTTAAAAATATTTATTTTTTATATATCTGTGTATTTTCCTAGTTAATAACATGATAATATGAAGAATCGCAAAGAAATCTAAAAAAAACTTATCATTTTAAAATGAAATTCAATTTGAGAATTTCTTTTTTGCACGAAAAATACATTTTTTAAAAATATTTTTTTCGAGTTTTTATTCTTTACTCGGATTTTTTTTTTACTGTCTTCATGGATCTCGAGTTCTTTTCAAACCAAGTATATACGAGTTTATTTCAGTAATTTTTGGAAGATTCTAATACAAAATAATCAGAAATTAAAATTCTTACAGCAATTTTCAATAAAGTAATTTTTTTTAACTTAAGTTTTATTCCTAAGAAAAGATGTTTTGCTATTTTTTTAAACTTCAGTTTCATTGGAATATAAATGAAGTTGTGATTTAATCTAAGGTAAGAGTTTTTATCTAAAAAGCGTTTGAAGCAAGAAGTAACAACAAATTGAAAACCCTAAAGAATTTTATACATCATAAGAAATGTATAGCTTTAAATATTAGGAAATAAGTTTTATTTCAATTAAAATGGAATGTGTTATTAAGAGATAATACATGATTTTTATCATGAGTATGTTTGCATTATTAAAATTATTGCACAAAAATATTTTATTACATTTTTTTAATATTTAATTTCTTTTATAGATTTAGATTTATAACAATTTCATACTGAAAATATTCATTTCATTTTTCAAATGTCATCATATTATACTATTCTCTATCAATTAATTAGCTTCTTCTGGCTCCTTGCTAATGGTAATACAGCAAGGTTGAAAATGAAACGTTGTAAAAAATTTAATAAGTTAAAGAAATCTAAGCTGGAAAAGTTTTTTTATGTTTTGAAGCTTTGAAATATTTTAAAATATATCACAAAATGTTTACTAATTAAATACTTTTTTTTACTACCGTAAAGATGAAAATATTATTAACTTTTTTAGTGCTCTCTTGTATGTTTTCTGTTCAAAGTTGTAATTAAATACAGAGGCAAAGAAGAAACTTTTGTCAATATTTTAAAATATAGATTCTACATGCAGTCTTGAAACATTCAATAAAATTTATGCACACACATAATTCAAAAAGCATGAATTTTGCTTAAAAAATTAGTTTTCTGGATTTCCATTTAGTTATAATTAAAATAAGTATAGCAGCCGGTACAGTAAGTATTTCTTAAAACTACATGGAATTTAAAATAAATCTTAATTTACCTCTTACTAATATTATATTAATTGCTAAATGATGGTACGTATTTGAATAAATGATTGTTTGTAGAATTCATTTTTCTATTATTTACATATATATCTTGAGAACAAATGATTCAATCATATCTTTTTAACAAGATGAAAAGTTAGTTGCAAATTGTAAGCAAAAATTATTTAAAAATTATTCTTCCTTAAATTCAATACTTCCTTACATAATTTTTTTAAAAAAGTCCTTCCTTTTTTAACAATCTCCAGTAAATCAACTAAGAAAATGTAAATTTTCTTAACCGTACTAATTGAAATTTACTTAATGTGTATGGCGCAACAAAAAAAAATATATATATTTAACAAATATTTTAACTTGAGTTTAGAAAATTTTTTTTCTTACTAAGTACATAAACATCCAATCAGACACAAACTGCTTTCTTTCAAAATATGAAATCCCAATTTTACAGTATTTTTGGGAAAAAAGATCCTTTTTTTTTAAAAAAAATTGAATAATATATTATAAGCCAATTTACACAATTGCCTAAAAGCTTTGTATAATCTTAAAATTATTTATAAAATAATTTGTATTACTATCATATTACATATTCATAAAAAGTCTTAGCCTATTATATATATATATATATATATATATATATATTTAAAGCAAGAGCAATATAAAATTTTAAAATTTCAAAATAAACTACGAAAAATTTAAAAAACGTACTATCTCTCTGTCACAGTTATTGTGTGTGTTTTACTCTAATAAAACACTTTAAGTTTATTACAATGTATGCTAAATTTAATATTTTTGAAAATTTATAAATAAAAGATCATGTATAATGCATTAATACATAAAACATATAAACGGAATTGATTACATATGTATATACTCTTAAGAGTAATAGAATATTTATAACTTATAAGAACATAAACATTATTTTCAGGCAAAATACAAAGATTTTCAAGTAATGTTTGTCTGTAAAAAAAATTATCGCACCATTGAGAGTACATAATTAAAAAATAAGTAAGCTTTCTAAGTTGCTAAGTGCTAGATAAAATTATTAGGTATCAAAATGGGAAGAAACTTTTTTTTGCAAAAAATAAGGAATATTGTCCTCCTTTTTGAATATTTAAGTAAAATTATCTTTATAAACTACTTGTAATAAAAAAATAGATTTACCTGCATCTTGCTGCTCAACATCTGATTTGGAATACGGAAGTTTTGGCTTAAATTCCAGTTCATATCGTCGCAATTGTCCTTCATTGTTCATCAACCTATCATCTTTGATAGGAATTGAAAAGTTGTCAAGTCCTCTATGTGAATTTTCCAATCTGTAAGTTCTTGGAGACAAATCGCATACCTGATATCTGTTGAGAGATTCATTGTCTTCCGATGACTGATAATCTTCATCGTATTCATGCATCAAAGAATTATCTCCGAACGGTAATCTAGTTATGTCTTCATCAACAACCATCGGCTTGGTTTCTGAAGGATCGTCTTTATCACTCGTTGAGTTTGAATTTAAATTGCTTTTATTCTGTCCCAAATCTTGATGAGATTGGTTTAATTGATGATTTTTCAAAGCCAGTTGAGATTTCTGCTTTAGGATATGGAATATGGAGAAGGGAGTTCCATTCAACTCCCTAAAGGCCATTTTTGACAGTTCTGGTTCGATTTCGGAAGCGGCGAAGAGGGTGTTGTTTCTGACAAGTGCTGGAAGATCGGATTCCCTCCCCCGTGGGTTCGCAAGAGTCTAAAGATCAGGGGTCACGAAGTGTGCGACAAGGGGATCGACTTGTGGGGTCTATGTCTTTGCTTGACTGACAGAATACAGACCTCTTTAGCACTTTTGTGATTGTAGATTACAACTTCTGGTGAAGGGCGTAGGCGATTAGGAGTGAGATTCAGGTGATAATTGAAAGTTTATTCAGATCATTTTTGTTAAGCACCCAGTGATTTTTTTCTTTTCTCTTTTTTTTAAAAAAAATGTATGCTTATTTGTAAATTTTCATACAAGAGCGTGCAACAATGTTCGGAGAATTTGCGTCATTAACCTTGAAAATGGGAAGCAGGACTTAAAGTAACTTTTGTTTCCGATTCTCGAAATTAGATGTATACTAGGATTATCTTAAACTGTGCTTTAAAGCTGAAATATGCATGGAAATAATAATTTTATACACTTGATGGGGTTGATTTATTTTGTGAAACGGCTATAAGAAATTTTCCAAAATTCTGGATAATCTCATTTAAATGCAAGATTCTCCATCTTAAGCATACACATTACTCTTATTATTCTTTATGTAAAACTCATTATACATTCTCGAAAAACATTTTACTTATTGGACTAATTGTTAGGAAAGAGATTGCATTGATGTAAATATATCTTACCACTCACTTCTTCATTAATTAATGTTCCAAGCAGATAATTTGAATATTACGAATTTCAAAATTGATTTTTCACTTTCCAGAATGTTTGTTTTATTTTTAAAACAAATCACTTCAGAGAAATCTGTTGGACTTAAAAACACAAGTTATAGTATTTTGGGAATGTGTAATAACATGCAGGAGTTTACTTTCTACAGAATAATATTACTAACTCACATTAGACTAGGGAATATTTTTTCAAGAACCAACTTGGGCCCGTCGAGGGAAAAGCCTGTATAAGATTTGAACCCTCAGGGACTTTTTAGCGATAATGTCAAAGAACGAGTAAATAATGGCCTCGTAAGGATACGATGAAGAGGGACAAATGGTAAAGGATGAAGTGTCGTTCGTATTCCTGTGAGGGGTGGAGCAAATAGAATCTGGAGGGTGTGGCCGAAAGGATTTCCATGCCACGTGCTTTTCTTTTTTTTCTGTCGTTCTGCGCTGATCGTTTGCTCGGTGATGAAATCGTCTGCAGGGGGTGAATACAGAAAGGAGGAGCTTTGAATAGCAGTGACAAATGCGAAGTTACCTTTCAGTGTATGTGTATTGAAAAGGTGCACGGCAGTAAGGAATATGCGCAGATACCCAGGGAGAGTTCATAGTAATTATTTGAGAGATTATTTAAGAAATTTATTTTTTTTAAAATATCATTTTTGCTAAAATACTTTATTAACTCTTCTGTAGATATCTAATCCAAACTGTAAATTTCTTTTCAAAAATTTGCTGCAATTGGAAATCTTTTTTTTTTTTAAGTGTTGAAGCACAATATTTGTAGCAGTGCCGATTTAAGCTCATTTCGGGCCCTGGCACAGAAGATCTACGAGCCCCCTTTTCACTGGAGGATCGAAATTTATAACCAGAAACTTTGCTTAAGTCCAGCTTATCCGGGCCCCTGGACGCCCACCCCAAGTGCCCAATTGATAAACAATGAAAAAATAAAAATTGAAATAAAATAATTGAATAAAATTGAAATACAATGTAACAATTACCTCCACCCTCTTTATATTGTAGTATTGAAATAATTTCAACACTTTTAGAATTCTGCATTGTTATTTAAAATTTTGCTTCAAACGTAAATATATAAGGAGTTTTTAATTATATATATTCGGTACAATTTATCAGATATCTTAAAAATCTTTAATATCGAAATTAAGATTGGATTAAGAGCCTTTATTTTTAATCAAAGAAAATAAATAAAGGCAGAAATTAGAAAAAGATAATTTCCAAAATATCCAGCAAGAAGTTTTAGATAGATTAAGGAAAAATTTAATGAATCGTTTATAATGCAGAATTGAGCTTGAGGAATTCCATGCATTGAAGTCTGAAAAACTTTATTAACAAGTTTTTTTTCAAACTTCTTTCATCAGAAATAATTTAAAAAACATATTATTTTTAAGGCAGAAATAAATAAAATATAGAGAAATATTATATATAGCATGCTATCGTTTAAGATATATGGTTGATTAATAGAAATTAAAATAATTATGCTCAAGAATTTATTAATTTGGGTTTGTTTGATTGATGTTGTTACTAAGATTATGGGAGTGAAAAGCTTGCTAGAATATTAGCTATGCATATCTTTCATTTTTTTTTTTTTAAATATGCTCTAATGCTTTAATTTACTTCTCTAGCTATTTAAAATTAAATAATATATATGTTCTGTGTCACTATAATAATACATCATGTAGTTCTGTTTTTTCTGCAGCGGTTGTTATAGGCATTTAAACTTATAAATGTGAGATATAAAATTTTAAAAAATCTTAATTTAACTTTTTTTGATCTAATTTATACTAAGGGATTTTTTAGAAATTTAGGATTTCAGAAATTAGGATCAGAGGTATTATTTAGAAATCTGTTTGAGCAATTTTAAAGATTTCTTTTTTTAAAAAAAAATGTTGTAAAGCATTAAATATATAATTAAAATAGTATTTTTAAAAAGTTCTTTCTCCAAAGATGTTAAAATAAGTTGCTTTTTTTTATTCATTTAATCATTTAAATGATAAAGCATGAAGATTCTCTTTTAATTATAATAAATAAATAATTTTTTTTTCTTTCTTACATTTATATCATTACTAGTGCTTAAACTGTGAAATTCCACAAATCGTGGGACTGACCAGAGACATTTATGCTGAGTTGTTAGTTTTGCTAGATAAACAACATTGCGTCTGCTGTAACATTGATTATTTATTGGTTATTTATTAAGCAAATAACAGCAATAATCAATGTGAGACGTGCGACAGTACCATGCAGTAAAATTTAGTGTTGAATTTATGTAGCAACACAAGACAGACTCGAATGTCGTTACTTGGACATATTGGACGCTTGTGAACATATTGGTTGTACCCAGGATGACTGGTAAAATCTTGGTCTTGATTTCAAACGGTATTAGTGTATGTAAGACTCGAATGTGGCTCACACCTTACCAAATCATGGACCCAAGTGGTCAACAAAGCAGTGTGCAAGCTAATGAGGGATTTTAATGGCGTGGTCTGTTTTTCAGGGCTTGAGCTAGGACCTCTAATCAAACTGGATTAAGAATTGATTGGAAATATTATGTCTAGAACTCCTCGGAAAACTTTTGCTGTCCTTCATTATCATAGTAGTGATGGAATTTTCAATAATAATAGTCTATGTCACCAGACCCAAATAGTTTGAGATTTGATTAAGAATTATCGTGGGTATTTCCAGTGAAGGATTTGGCTACCCTGATCTCCAGAAACTAATCCTATAGAATATATGTGGGACATGATTGAAACAGCAGTTTGTGTGAAAACTCTTGCATCTGCAGTATTTTCACAATTATTTATCACTGAATATTTCTTTAGGGAGGATTTTCAATGACTTATTAAGTCAACACCACTTAGAGTTGCTGACTTCACCTGGGGAAAGGAAATTCCAAAAGATATTATGTGGATTTTATGACTTTTGGTGCTTCAATGTATATGGTATCTGTCAATATGCCTCTTAAATAATTTCTTTCACTCCAGTAGCTCTAATAGATATAACAATGAAATCTTCAACACCTTTAAAATTTTTTTACTAAAGTTAAAAGAATTTCATCTTATACACCAAGTACAAAAGAAAGTGATGCAAAATATATATTAATTATTTTTTCCCATTAACATTTAATATTCATTCAACAAAGAAACACTGCATTGAAGGCAGAACTATGTAAACACTTTTTTTATTATTATCTAGAAGTAAACTGAAATCTTTTTCAGTTCAATTGTGAAGGAATTAGTCAGTCTGAAGAAATATAAAAGAATCATTTCCTTTTTTTTTTTATTGCATGTGTATGAACTCAAAATCCTCATCTCATTCTCTAACTCCATAATAGTTCTATTCCATTACCTAACATTATTTGTTTATCATCTATATCTCAGTCTGTCACCTATTATAGCCAGTTATTCTTCCAAAGGTAATTTGAATCGTAGAATAATAAACAAATTTCATTCTAGAATGTTACTTGAACCCAATCGAGAAAAGAGAGGACGGGTAGGGCAAGGCTTAAGTACAATAAACAATGGGTTTAGGGGAGGTCCAGGCGGTATATCCATTGAGCCAGCTGCAGGAAAGGGAAAAGACAAGGGGTAAGGAAGTCAGACATTGTTGGACGGTGTTTATTTTCCGAAGACGTTGCTGGATTAACTGGCGTTGAAAACTAACTAAACAGGATGTGTGAAATATTTGTTAGTAATTCACGCCTAGGGTGACTGCTTTCCGTACGTTTCTTGTCAAGTGATGAGTTTATTTGATATTTTCTTTTGTCAATGTTTTACTTTAATCCAATGGGATTATTGAATTTTAAATTAATTGCGTAAAAAAAGTTGTATTAAAATATTATGTATTTTTACAAATATTTTTTTTTTATTTTTATTATGTGTATGTATTTTTTTATTATTTTTTTCATCTTTTGGAGAGAAAATAAATTATTTTCTTTTAATACGTTTAATTCAATTATTATTCAATTTTAGACAATTCTATATTGACTGATTTTAAAATTTAAATAAGAATTAACATATCCTTAACTAAATTTCATTAAAATGAAACTAAATGGGGAGGGATTTTTAATTAAGATTCAATTTTAACATCTGATAAATACAATTGTTATAAAAAAATGAAGTTGCTAATGTTTCTAATCCTAGATTGTCTAGCAATGCTAGACTATCTCCATGAATCCAAAAAAAGCATGAAATTTTTAAAACAAAAGATGGTTTAGAAGGACATTATCCTTTTTAAAATATAAACAGGGAAGACGTGGGCAGGAAAAACCAGCTCGGAATAACACCAGTGGCACTCCAGAAATATGTCCTGACCCTGACGAAAAGTGAGAGATTTTATATGGCCGCTCACAAAGTACGAGAAGGCAGTCTGGTATTTCCTACGCATAAGCTTGAATGAACCTCCTACAAATAAAGTAAAAACAATTAAATATATACAATTAAGTTATACTAATCTTATATGAGTATTTTACTTTTGTGTTCAAAAAGAAAAGTAAACAGTTTTAACTATTTAAGGAATTTCTTTAGTCTTAATACGTTTAAGGAATTAGTTTTTGTAATTATAATTTCCTTTTTAAATAATTCTGCTAAAATTATCATTAACTGATTTTAAGATACTGTCTGAGACTCTATTTACTGCTTTCACGACAATATATTATTATTTTATTTATATTTTTTATGCTGGTGATTAGCCATTGAATGAATTCAAGTAAAAACGTTTAGATAGTGTCATAGCTAAGGGCAAAATATTGAATGTGCATTCAGCTTTCTCTCTCTCGATATATAATGATTGCTTTACAATACATTTTGTCATCACTTATTTTTGATTGAAGAAATAATTTTTAGTTTTAAAAAGGAAACTATCTGACAGCAAACAAAGTTTTTAAAAGTCAACTTGAGTTAAAATTCTAAAGAAAAAAATATTGTATGAAATTTATTAATGTGGAATTTTTTTTTTAGATTACAGGTGAATTATTCGGTGAAAAGTCTAAAATTTGCTGAAAAATACTTGAAAAAATAAATAAAGCAAAATTTAGCTTTAAGAGAACCATTATAATTTAATACACTTCCAGCTTAACTTGTAAATGTTTAAATAAGTTTATTTTTTTAAAAAAAATAAATATTTGTTTCTCGACCATCTTTAATAGAATTTTTAACAGAAGTATTTTAAAATGAGCATACCATATGTTAATTAAATTTTTAATACAATTGACGAGTTTAGAACGTTTTATAAGTTTAAAAAATAATCAAAAAATTGACACATTTATTTTTTTTACCATCTATAATTTAAAATCGAAATCGTCTACTTACTCTTACAATATTCTCTGAACTTCTCTTTTTGCTATTATCTGTTGTTTTATGTGCACAACTTTTCAATTTCCTTGAGATTTAATTTCTTTATTTTTCTTTCTTTTTTCTCACTTAAAGGGTTTTGGGTGAAAAAAAGTTTAAAAAATCATTAATACTGAGACTATATATATATAAACCTTAGTTTTAAAACTACTAAGGGAGAAATTATTATTTTAATGATACATCAATTTTTTCAGCAATAAATTTAACTAGTTTTAAATGTTTACTTAATACACACACACTGAAATGAAAACCTATGCTTGTTTTATTTATTAATGTAATTCATTTTGTTTTTTTATATTGTATTTCAATGTGTCTTTAAACTGTCTAAAGGTCAATTTCTTCTTTATTATTTGTGTTACTTTTGACTATTTTTATTTTAGTCTTGTAGTTTGTACAGTAACGCACACAGGAATTTTTCAGGGAAGGGGGGAGAGGGTCCAGGGTCGGAAGTCCACTTTTCTCGTATCCAATACGCCGCACAACATATTCTTTGGACTTTGTCGATTTTCGGAAACAAAAAACATTAAAAAATTAATTATTGAATGAATAATTAGCATTAATAAAAAATTAATTATTAATAACAAATACTTAATTAAATTTTATGTACTATATACGTAGGATTATAATCAATCAAAAAAAAAAAGTCTAGGGCTTCGGGGGAGAGGTACAGACCTGAGGATCCCCCCCCCTTGGGTGCGCTACTGAGTAAGTACTAAGTATCTCAAAACTGTGTACGGAACCCCCTTTAGGATGAATAAATTTTGTAAAAAAAGTGTCATAGTAATCCTGACCGGAAGAGGGAAAAACAAATAGCTTTAAAAAAATATTTTTAATGCAATATTATTCTTAACATCATAGCATTTACTTGAAGATTGTGATGATATTTAAGTTAGAAGCCATCTATTTATATGAAAGCCGTTAATTAAACAGTATTTAAATTATTAATTATTAAAATAGCTACTTTTTATGATAAACTCTATGACAAATAATACCAGAAAAAAAAAATGCGTTCAATTACAGTTACGTAGATCCGAGGGTTCGAGGATTTTATGCAAAACAATCACAAAGAAAATAAGCAATTCTTTAAGGTATCCGACTACGTTCGAAACAGTAATTTTAAAAAAGCGTATAAATGGATAATTTTCATGATATTTAGTGTCACTTAATTAGTAATAGTACATGTAATTAGTCACTTAATTACATGTATAAAATTGTTCTAAGGACATTTTGATAAAAAAAATTATTTAAATACAGTATTTCATCAAAAAATTAACTTAGAATAACCTTTTTCCAAAATATTCTCCTTTTATGAAAAATGCTTCCTTTACAATAATATTTTGCCACTACATAGTTCAGACCTCTGTACAGAGGCTCAACTAGAATGTTTGAAGAATTCACATTATTTTCAGAGTTTCAACCAATTGAAATAATTATCGGCGTTTTTTTCTTAAAATTTCTCCCCTCTGTTGTCGTAAAACATGGATAAACCCACTTCTAAGTTATATATTTCAAAAATTCTAGTTGAGCCTCTGTAGAGAGGTCTGAGCTATATACAGGTAAAATAGTATTATAATAGAAGCCTTTTTCACAAAAGGAGAACATTTTGAAAAAAGATTATTCTAAGTTAACTTTTTGCCAAAATATTGTATTTAAATAATTTTTTTGTCAAAATGTCCTTAAAACAATTGCATACTTGTATTCTAATCTAAGTGACACTAAATATCATAAATATTATCCATTTATACGCATTTGCAAAATCACGGTTCCGAACGTAGTCGGATACCTTAAGAGCGATGCGAATTTATTATCAAAAATCCAATCCTTTAAATACAGGATTCAGCGGCAATATTCCCAGGGTAAATCTCCGAAGCTCTTCACACCTTCAACAAAAATCAAACATAATCCCCAGTGTTTAAAAATACACGTAAGTAAAGATTATTCACAAGCACAGCCGAGCTAATCGCTAGTCAAAACAATCCTCACTACTCGCTGGTTTAATCCAGACTCCTCGCCGTCCAGGCGAGCATCTTTTTTATAGGCGCGACAGAAACTTCCAGAAATATAACCGCTCGTGTCATTGAACGTGACACTAGTGGAGAGATCTACTACTTTCTAGAAGATTCCAGACGGTTCCGAACTCGCCAACATGGTCGCCAATGACGCCAAAATGGTCGCCAATGTTGCCAAATTAGCCGCCTTGGTCGCCAAAAATGTTGCCAACTTGGCTCTATCGCCACGATTTCGCCAAGTTCTCATTGAATTGCCATTATAACGTAAGGGGCGGCATTGCTTATGAATGGTACAATTTTAACTTGAAATAAACATAACAAAGAGTAATATAAATGCATTTAACATCCAAATACAAATTATATACACTATTTACACAGAATTCGTAACAATACTTGTATTTGTAATAAAGATATTAGCTATTCTGTTCTACATAAAGGACTTTTAGCATATCAAGAAAACAATAATAATTTTGTAATTTAGAATATATCGTTAGAGAAAAAGAAGTCAAATGATGGAAACGTTGTCATCGACAGGACACATATTCATATGTTTTGCCAACAGTATTATTCCAAGCCAATAGAAAAAATTCAAATAAATGACGGATTTGATTTAGTCAACCCTTTATAATTGAAAATAAATAAAGTATAATCCCAGTTATATAAACTCTAAATGTCGTTCAGCGTAGGACCAATGGGTGGAAGAATCACTATTTAGAAGCACCGTATTTTGTTACACATTTTAGTAAATTATTAAACGCAGTGGCTTAGTGGTAGCGTATCGCGTTTCCACATTACAGGTCCGAGGTTCAAAGCCCGGCTGTGCAAGGCTGAATCAGCCTTTCATTCCTTCAGTAGTTTGATAAATGAGTAACAAGCTTGATGGGGAACTAAACACTGGGGGTTTCGCTTCAGACTGACCACCTGAACGGACCATCTACTCATGCACCTCAGTGTCCAAGGTCATAAAACCTGAGATGGGCACAGTAGGCCTTGGACCTCCACGGCTCTGTTGCGCCACTGAGTTTAGCTTAGTAAATTATTAGGTGTAACTCCAGGGGAAAAACAGATGAAATCAGTTAGTACACTGAGGAGAAAGCTTGAGAATTACTGTTTTATAGGTAAAGAAAGATAGGAGCTGCTATATTTTAGGCCATTAATGGCAACCATTTTAAACAAATCCAAAGTATGTAGAAGATATTCATTATTTTTCATCAATATATAGCTTTTTTTAGATTAAAATATTATTTTGATGCTCTTATTATTTAAATACCGACGCCATAAATATCTACTTTTTTTATGTTGTAATTCTAACTGAATTGGAATGTTTATTGGTTTCTTTTATTCCTCTACTCTTCTTTTTATCATTTAAGGTTTATTAAAATTAAAAAAATCATGCCTTTTATAAAAACAATTTTTGAAAAAAGAATTTTTAAGAAATATGCACTTTTAAATATAGCTAATTGAATTTTAAACTATAATATTTTTTAAAAAATAGAGAATTGAACTCGGCTTTACTAAATTGTGTGTGAGCAATTTAAAGCGACCTTTCCATTTATACAGATACTTCAACCTAATTTTATTGCATCTAATTATGAATAAAGAAACAATATGTAGTTGTATTTTTCGCTTATTGTATTATTTCTCCTCCCCAAAAAAGTTTTTTGATTCTTTAACATTTTTTGGTATACTTCACAATTTATCATAAAACTCATTTTTTTGATTATTTTTAAATTAAATGTTGTAAAAAATTTGAGCCGTTTTTTCTCTGTAAAAGCATGGAAAAAATTATTTAGTTAAGTTTAATTAAAGAGCAATATGAATTAAAATATGCTATTTAAGTGTATTTCCTAAATTTGAGCTTTCCGTTCCAGGGAAAACAACATTTTCAAATTAGGTCATAGAATTAATTTAAATTTTAATTGATTTTTTTATTCAATGAGAGATGATAAAAAAAATTGTAATTTCTTACCCTTTTTATAAAAAAAAAAAAGAATTTAAAATTAATTACCTCATTGTTATTTTAATTAAAATTTTTCTTCGCTAATTCTGAGAGAAATGGGAAAATCAGTTTCACTTTATTTTCCCATTTCTAATAGAAAGTATTTCAGCAATACCTAAGTTTTTAGTGCAAGAATTTTACTTTTTGAAATTTTGTAGCTATTTTATTCTTTTTAAAAATTTTTATTACGCGAATAAAAAGATAAATAAAATATTTTTACCTTTTAATAGAAGAGAGAGAGAGAGAAAATTTCAAATTTCGGAGTAATTTCAATTCATATTTCTTTTTATTTTAAGAAATGGTAGAAAAACCAATTTTGAGAGAAAGCTTCTCAGTTATGTTTATCTATCATCATTTCGTAACAACATTTTGCACTAATTTTTACTTTCGGTGTTTGACGTGTTTTTTAATGAATCACTTTCTACAGTGGGGATATAATGGGGAACATCTTTTAAAATTAAGCATACAAATTAAATAATTTTTTATTAGTTATGATTATAAAACAATAACGCGTCATTTTAGTTTGTTGCATTATAATTAAAATATGACTTCAGACATAATTTTAAGTAACCATTAAAATTTTTAAACTTATATAAGAAAAGCTTGTACTTTTTTTAAGATACTAAAAATTACTTACTATTTTTATCAAACATTCTGATATATAAGAACAAAATATATCCATTTATCTCGGTACTCATAAAATATGAAAATTTAATATGATTTATTAATATTTTGCCCATTGAATTTTTTTTTCGTTGTATTTGAGCTAGATATCCTTCTAGTGTAAAATTAATTCAAAATTTCTTCTATCAAACAAAACAAAAAAAAAAAAAAAAAATGGAAAAACATAAGCATTTGTAACTTTTATAAATAAGTCTTATCAAATAGAAAAAATATCTTGTTTAATTTTCTTTGTCACAAGAAAAAATGCAGTTTATTTAAAAAAATTATCAAAACTATACTTTTAAAATAATGTGAAAAAGAAGGATACCATATTTTTATTATTATTATTCGATTATAAATGTTTTTTATTGCATAATTTTATTTTTTCTGAAAAGTTTATTTGTTTCATTTTGTATAACATGTAAATTTATCTTACAATAATACAAATTTTCTTCCTTTTTATTAATTCTTTGTAAAATTATATAAGTTTAACACATTTGAATTATTTTAATTTGATATATGTTAGCTATTCGCTTAAAATGTAAAAAATGAATAAAAATTCAAATTATAAAGAATTTTAGGAATCAATTCATAAAAATTTTCACATAATCGTTAATTGTTATTCTTGAAAGTGTACTGATAATTTTTAAGCAGATATTGTATTTATAGATTTGAAATAAATATTTTTTATTTCCCATAGAATTTTTTAAAAATCTTTTACGTAAGTGTGACAAACTGATTTTTTTATTAAAGATTTTAAGGATAGCAAGCACAAAGCTGTACCTCTGAAAATAATATTTATAAATATTACATGTATATTTTTTTTTTAATGAACCTTATATTTTATTCTTAATTTTCTCAGCAAAAGATAACAAAACCTTCCCAAAAATGTTCATTTTTTTTCTTTATAGCGTAAATATTCCATTAATGGTGCAAAATAATCTGTGATTTTTTTCTGACATTAATAATTAAAAAAAATACCCTTAGTAATATTTTGTTCCAAATTTCAAATTTATTTTTAGAAAACCAACTCAGTAGCTTTCAAATGAAAGGAACGGCTTTTCCTAAACATCCTATTTTCTAGAAATAAGATTTCTTAAGTAAACATGGCCGCATCCAATCCACTTTAAACACTCTTTGTGAATAACAACCTCAGAGGGGTAATACTTCACTCTGAGTTTAGATAACACAGGATAATCAGTGTCTTCTTATCCTGTGGTGTCGCAGCCAAGTGCGTACATTGTTTCTTAAACATCTTTAGGGAGATGACTCCATTATCCATTTGGGTGGGCCTAAGGGGAAGAACTTATAAACAGTAGTCTGCTTTGAGAAAAGTGAGCACTTTGTGTGGTTTCATGTATGTGTTTATTGACCTATACTTATACTTTATTGTTAGGTTCATTTTCATCATTAATATGTATGTATAACTTTTATAAAAATAAAAAAAAAATAAAAAGATTTTACTCTTTTGGAAGCTTGTTATTTTAATTAGGGTTAAATCTATTTTCTCATGAAATGCATAACATAGGATAATTTAAATTTTTATAGGGAGTTTTATTTGTTAACGACTTACATTTGAGTTATCTTACATCAAGGGTAGCCAACCTTTTCGGGAAGAGTGCCATTATTTGATAAAAAAAAATAATTAAACGTACCACTTCCAACTTTTCCAACAAATGTGGAAAAGTGATAAAATGTTACTTATAAGTTTATTATGGGATTTTTACGTGAATAGCACATTTTTTTATGCAAGACTTTGTATATAGTCGAAATTTTAAAAAAAATATAATAAATAAAACGAAAGTACAAATTTCGGTTTTTATTTTAAGAAACTTCTTACAAGTTTAATCAGTTAAGGTATTCGACTACGTTTGGAACCGTGATTTTAAAGAAGCGCATAAATGGATAATTTTCATGATATTTAGTGTCACTCAGATTAGAATACATGCATAAAATTATTTTAAGGACATTTGGAGAAAAAAAAATGATTTAAATACAATATTTTGCCCAAAAATTAACTAAGAATAACCTTTTTTCAAAATGTTCTCCTTTTGTGAAAAATGCTTCTATTATAATAATATTTTGCCTGTATATAGCTCAGACCTCTCTACAAAGGCTCAACTAGAATTATTGAAAAATTCACATTATTTTCAGAGTTACCACCCATTGAAATAATTATTGGCATTTTTTTCTTAAAATTGCTCTCCTCTGTTGTCGTAAAATATGGATAAACCCACTTCTAAGTTATGTATTTCAAAAATTCTGTTGAGCCTCTGTAGAGAGGTCTGAGCCAATGCTTGCCACAAAGGGGAGTCTGGGGTTCCGGACCCCCAAAAAGCCCATGATTTTTTCCGATTGATTATATTTCTAGAGTATATAGTACTTTTAAGAATTTGCATTCCAAATATTTGTTAATGATTAATTTTATTAATTAATGCTAATTATTTATTCAATAATTATTTTTAGTGTTTTGTTTCGAAAATCGACAAAATCGAGGAGCATGATACAAGAATGGTGAACTTTCACGACGGACCCCTTGAAAAATTTCTGTGTGCTCTACTGGTCTAAGGCTATATACAGGCAAATATTATTATTATGGCAGAAGCATTTTTTCACAAAAGGAGAACATTTTGAAAAAAGTTATTTTGCCAAAATATTGTATTTAAATAAATTTTTTTTGTCAAAATGTGTGTCCTTAAAACAATTTTCCAATATCATGAAAATTATCCATTTATGCGCTTCTTTAAAATCACGGTTCCGAACGTAGTCGGATACCTTAAGTTAGGCATAAAATAAAAATAGGTAACGAGATTATTTAATTCGAAATAACTATAGAATGCGGTTACTTAATGGCGGGTTTGATTGGTACTTTTCAAGTCATCCTAGAAATTGGGATTAGCTCAACACAGATGCCAGCAAAATTAAATTTGTATAGGTTCACATCAGTTAGTTTTGAGGGATATTTATTTTATTATATTCATAGCAGAAAACATTTATTCACAAACATATTTTGATCCAAATTTTGAGATATTTTTTTTTGTTTGAAGCAACCCTACTTCAATAAAATTGTAAAAAATGGTTATTATTGTTTAAATTTTTTTATTTTTTATTTTTCAGTAAGTCTTCGTGTGCTACTGTTACAACTCTGCTGTACCACACTGTGGCACGCATATCGCGGGTCCCTCTATCGCAGGTCCCTCTGTCTTACGTAAATAACTCGAAATATTCTTAAGACTTTCGTAAAGAATATGCTTCATTTGTTAGATGTATTTCTCCATTGTAATATTTTTTTATTCCATTTCTTATTTTATTTATTTTGTCATTTCTTTGTGTATTTCGTTGCAGTCTTCACCAAGGATAAAAACGCATTATATATATATATATATATATATATATATATATATATATACAGTGGCGCTGATCAAATCTGAGTATAGTTTACAATTTACCGTATTTACTCGAATCAAAGCCGCACACTTTTTTTTCAATGTTAATGCTACTTAAAATCGGGTGTGGCTTAGAATCGAATGAAAAAAAAATATTGAATGGGGCAATTAGAACAATTACAGGTTCCTGTTTGATGTAAGCGTGTTGCTCAACACGAGTTACTTCCATCTCACACGACACTCACCAGCTGTCTGATTTCACAGCCCTCGCTGTGCTACTACCACCTATCACAGAATCATCTTTTGTTCTGCATACACACTATTCCTGCAAAACTTCCACTCGACACATATACGTTTGTGATCCGTTTACATATCTATAAGAAAAAATAGTTGTCATGACTTATGCCACAACCCTCGTATATATATCGTATTGTTGATAATTTTACCATTGATTAACATTTAAAAAGCTCTATTCACATGCAAAAATCTCTTTCTTAAATGCTTTATAGAAAAACTGTGATAGTCGTCCTGTAAATGATTTTACGAAATTCTAAGCAAAAATTGCGGCAAAATTCAATATTGTTTTAATAATATTTATTTTAGAGGTTTAAAAAGTACAGTTTTTCTACAATTTTCTGTAAAAATTGCAAAAATTTCTTCTACTTTTTTCATTATTACAGGTGATTCCTGCATTTTTTATTGTATGGAAATATATTAAAATTGTTTTCTAAATAAGAACTGGTAGCTTTATATTAATGCGTGTGTATTTAAATGAAGTTAAGTACAATATATAGCCTTATTAAATACTGTTAAAATTCTTTTTAACTTATTAGTGATAAACATGTTTCTTTCGTGTATTCTTCTTAAATTAATCTCATACCTTAATTAAAATAACAAGAAACGTAGGAAAAGTAAAGTCAGAAACGTAAAATATCAGGAACTTTGAATACTTTTTTCTTAAATTTGGGTATTTGTCAATAGTACTCTGCCGCTTAAGTTAACTTTGTATAAATAAGACAAATAACAGTTAAGAAATTAGTCTATATAAAAGATTATAATTTTTTTTGTTTTCAAATATACAAAATATAGAAAAGTTATTTTGATACCTTTTTAAAATATTTTTAATTCGTATTGCAAAATCAAAAAGAACATTGACATTCTACATTCGAAATGTTTGTAACTGTTTTTTCCCTATAATATATGTATATGTACATTCCCAGTAGCGCACACAAAAATTTTTCAAGAGGTTGGGAGGAGTTCAGGGTTGGAAGTCTACCATTTTAGTAGCATGCTCCAATACGCCGCTCAACATATTCTTTCGATTTTGTCGATTTTCGGGAACAAAAACAATACAAAATTAATTATTGAATAAAAATTAGCATTAATGAATAAAATTAATTATTAATAACAGATACATAGTTCAATTTTACGTAATATATACCTAGGATTATAACCAATCGAAAAAAAATCAAGGGCTATGGGGGTCCGAGCCCCTAAGACACCCCCCTTGTGTGCGCCACTGTACATTCCGATTATATGATCCTGATAGAAGAGTTTCTTTCGTGAAGATTACACTTACGCAAGAGACAAGAATCAAGAAATACGGCGATAAAAAAAATCTTGAATTATTTAGTAAATTTTATTTACATCAATATAAACATGTATTAATAAAGTTAAAAATAAAAAACACATTATTCAACCAATAAAAAAATACTTTTAACGAAGCGTCGTTTGCTTAATAACAATGTATTACCTAGTGGTGTAAGGGTGAATATAAAATAGAAAAATGAGAAACACATCTCCAACTTTAATGAAAAATAAAAGTTCGAACGAAACGAAGCCTTTTTTTTATTATAAATAAATAAACTTTTTAGAAAACTTCAACTAACCGATAGTGCGATACATACCAGCAATTATTCCCATCACACGTCTCACAAAGTAATCAATACAACTGCAATGCATTTCTAAAGTACTGACAAAGTTTGTGTTTACGAAATTTGCCGTTTAGATGAGCCATCAATGGTGTGTGGGCTGTGCAATAAAATTGTTCTTATCTTCCCTTCTTTTCTTCGTAATAAAATTAATCTTAAGAAATAGAAGCTCACAAAATTTTATTTAGATGCTGAAAATTGTTTACAAACAAAGCGTCATCATCCTCGTAACACCAGAAGTCTCATTCTGGCAAATACGGTTAAATTTCACGTCAAATTGAATTTTTATTACCCAACGAGAGGAACAGGTCAGGAAATGTGAAGGGGTGGCCAGTACAGCTGTGTGGGGAGACGATAAAATGCAATCGCTTGCAGGGGCAGACAAGTGGGCCTGGGTGTTTTTCCATTCTCTGTGAAGATTTTTTCAGCGGTTTTCATGGGACAGTTTTGAAAATTTGAGGGTTATCCACAAATGACAAAAAGGGAAATAAAGGATGAGATCGAAAATGTTTTCTTGTGAAAGAAATAATATTTCAATACGAGGTACGATGATTTCAGTGGTTAAAAGAAGGGGAGATGGGGGTATATCTTTAAGCGTTAAAAAATCAAGTTTCTAAGAATATTAAAATATATATTTTTACAGAATGGTAGGACCATCTCAAAGCAAACCATATCAAAATTCCGAGTAATTATGTTCTGAGCAATGAAAAATGGAAATTTTAGCAGAAACGTAAATTTATTAATTATCTGTTTGAATTTGGTTAACTGATAAGTTGTTTTATTAGCATCGCTTTTCGAAGGTTTCTGTTGGTTTTACCCTTAATTTTAAATCGTGATCAAATGAGAAGGACGACACATGGTTCTCTCCCCTTCATACTTTTTATTCAAATTGAGAACACACCATTATTTTTTTAAACCATTTTTGGCTGTATAATGTCATTATCGTTCCACGAATGATGCAGCGATGTTCCATATCTTCCCAGTTGGTACTATCCCATGATGCGTGCAAAACCATATAGAAATACTTTTTCTAACAAACATAAAATAATTGTGCCTACTTTATTATAAATACAATTCAATCTTTGTTTGATAACAGAGTTATCTTCACCCAAGCTATTGAAAAGATATTTGGATGAAAAGCCTTGGAACTCAAATGAATCTTCAATTATACAATTAGGAAGTATTGACGAAAAACATCAGGATTTTTCAAAGCAACTGTTGATGTTGCCATAAATAAAGCAACAGCAGTGACGCACACAAGAGGGGTGTCCTAGGGTCTGGCCCCCCATAGATCTTGATTTTTCTTTCAATTGATTATAACCCTATGTATATATAGTACGTAAAATTTAATTATTTGTTATGAATAATTAATTTTATTAATTAATGCTAATTATTTATTCAATAATGAATTTTTTACTGCCTTTTTTCCTCGAAATCGACGAAAACTAAAAGAATATGTTGGCTGGCGTATTGGCACATGATACGAGATTTGTGGATTTTCGACCCTGGATTCTGAAAAATTCCTGTGTGGGTCAATGAACAAAAATTAATATGTAATATGATGAGGGAGGAATATCTTATATTTAATATCCTAAAGTATTTTTTAAGAAAACGTCTAGAGTTTTAAATGAGTATTTTTTTCGAACATTTCTTCTTTTGAATCCCTCATTGCGTTGATAAAGGGTGCAGGAATTATTTAGATCATTAAAATAGGTTTATAAGGCTTTATGAATGAGCAAAAAATCACGCAGGTGCATTTTTCGGAAATAGAAGATCCAACATATGAAACGGTTGCATTTTAAGTTAAAAAGAATGAATTTTAATGTAAAAGAAGATTAAAACTGAATCTCTAAACTTGATTTTCTCTGTTTCCACATTTAACATTTTTTCACAAGGAGAACGTTCGGGATATGCTTTTAATCTATATCATCATACAGGCAGTAATAGTAAAACAGCCATCGGGTGTGCAGCACGAAGACTTTTTGCTTATAGTCTATTATTTCTCATCTCAAGGCCACTGGCTGTGCCCTATTTTTGAGGCCTCTTAGACGTCATTCTTCAAAAAGATGATGCAAGACTGCGTTTTGCTTGTTGTGTTCTGATCTACCTCGGCATAGAAGGTGTTTAATTGTTGTTCTAGCATGCATGTTATCCATATCTCTCACCCATTGAAAACTTCTAGCCATGGGTTGAGACTGGCCTACCACCACTCTCTGGTCACTACGATTGATGATATGAGGCATAAATTTGAAACAGCATGGAATGTCTTACCCACATTTGTTATCCAAAAGCTCAATTCAATTCAGTCTAACCAGGTTAGTGACTTCTTGGTACTAGAAGCGGCAGCCGTGTGTATTATTGCGGACACTGTATACCTCAATATTGGCTAAGAATTCAGTCATGTGTTCTACTTCCTATGCTGTATAGGTACAATAAGTAGAGTTTGTTTTTTCTTTCCTGGGGTTGCAATTTTAATGGTTAGCTGTGCACATAATAATAATCATAGCAATAACAATAATAATTTTTAATAATAATAACAACAACAATAATGCATTGTATTTTATTTTATTAAACAGTGGTGTCAACATGTAGAAACAAATCTTTAGATTGGTTTTAACAAATGTTGGTTACTTCCTTCCGGGCTCATTTTATTTCGGGATTATGAATAAGAAAAACGTCAATTTTTCTATACTTGCCTAGAAAAGAAAGTAAAAGCATTCGAAACCATAAAAAAACACTAGTGAAATTATTCGGGAAAGACCGATTGTGTAGTGTAAATTTTCCCAGTGCCCGAGCTATACTCGGGATGAGCCAAGATAGTACGTTTCGTAGGCCCGAGATAATCTCGGATAAAAGCCAGGAAAACATTAGTTTGAAATACGGTCAGCTACAACGATTTAATGGAAACTAAAACTGATGGTAAATAAGTCACGATTTTGCTGCATCTTCAAGATAATTAGGAGAATTGAAATATCTATAGAATCCTCCTCCTTTACCAATATATATACTACCCAAGAGAAATTAATAAAACGTCACGATCATGTATCAGTTTTCCTTGTGTATTTCCTACTGGTTCGAACAGTATGCTTTTGTTTATTGGCACTCGTACTGCGTCTCATCTTCATTATGTTCCATCCACTTCGAAAAGAAACAGTTGTTTTGTACATCACAGTTTACAAATCGGCTACAACTCATACGACAATCATCTACTCAGAGGATTTTGGATGGATGGATGCCAATTTCCTCTATAAAATAAAAGCATTTTAAGGAAAATATTTATTTCCTTTATTTGAAACATTTAACTAAAATTATATTTAGGAAAAGAATAAAAGGGTAAAAATATTCTTATTTGTTATTTGTTTTCTAAAAATGAATTTGAAGTGTACACTATCGAAAAAACAACAACACTGAATTCTCTTCAAGTTTGTGTCTTAATCATTTAGATCAGCGTTTCTCATACTGTGGGGCACGCCCAACTAGGGGGCGTGACAACCCTGCGTGGGGGGCGCGAGCATATCAAAAAGTTGAAAATAGAAAATTATATGAAAAATATATGAATTTACTGAAAAGAAGCAAAACAAAATACATTCGGACACATTTATATTGATATAATATACTGATAAATGTATCAGTACTGCACAATGTATTTGTTAATTAATTTATCAATACTAGGTTAAGAACAGGTTTAAAGCTTACTAATGACTTTCATGGGCTTGCCATGTGCAAAATTATATACAAAATTTAATACTATCTTGTTACTTTGCACGGTTTATAATTAGAGTCATACTGTAGTCTTACGTCATAGTACATTATTATTACATTCTATATATTGTTATTGTACGGAGGGAGAGGCGCGATGAAAATTTATGATTGAAAATTGGGTCGCAAGCACTCAAAGTTTGAGAAGCATCGTTTTAGATATTTATAGAATAATAATTTACATTATATAACCCTATACTTTGAGTGGAGGAATCCACTCTACACCAAAAAGTACAAGATTTTGGGCCTCTGTTCCTTAAATATATACATTTATTCTTTTTTCATGTTTTGTATTCTAATGACAATTATAAATAATTATTATTATTAAACATTTATAATGGACTTAAAATCCTATTATTGTTATATTTATATAGTTGTAGTTACACATATATAATTCTGAATTTAAATACGTAAAATAAGAGTAAAATTCTGATTTAAAGTAGTTTTTATTTATTTAATTACGTGTATGCACATATATTTTATAAATACGGAAATTATATTATTAATATCCCAATTCTTACTTTTATTTGAAAAATAAGCCCAAACTATTTAATTCAATGGAAGCAAATGCAGAAATAGACAATGCAAATTACCATAGAAAAGATTGCATCAAGAGCAAAGCAATATACAAATTTTTTTTGAAGATCTGTATCATACAAAATCTTGCATTATGTAAACAGTATATTTTTATAAAATGCATATTATTCAGTTTCTGCAAACTCAATTAGAGTTATCCTAAGCATAGTATTAACAAGGTGTAAACAAATTACATCTATTGTTTCATAAATTTATGCTATTTAAATAATGCGCAACATACACTATTTCTTCCCTTATTGAAATTTATGAAAAAATTTTGTTTTTGTATCAAGATATTTGTTTAAATCCTAACTTTGAAGAGTGTTTTCGTTCAAAAGTATTCAATTCTATCAACCAACAAAATTATCTGCTTAAAATTGATTTCGTTTTTATAAAAATTTGATAATTATAAAAACAACATGATTTAACCGGCATTTTTTCTAATACGTATAGGAAAAACTTTCTAATTCTTTTTATTTTAGTTTTATTACAAAATTTGAGTGTGTTCGATGACTACCTGGTTTTTAATACTTTAACATCTTTTCTATTTGTTTAAATTGCACAATTTTTGTATAGGTTTATATATTTTTCAGTCTTAAAATATGAATGAATATTTGATGTAACAATACTTACATAATCATACCTTCAGAAAAATTCTATTATGCTTAAGAATCATTGAAAATGTTTGGTTTTTGAAAAATAATAAAAAGCTATAAAACTTTGATATTAATTTTATATTTTTATGAGTGTAAGTTAAAATAATATTTAAACTGTACAATGCATATACAGTTTCTAACTTGACTGAGAAATCATAGCATATTTTTACTTCTTATTGCTTAAGATATTATTTATATTTAAGATACATTTATCATTACGCTTAAGGTTATTTTATTATGTTTGGAGAACTATTGTATATCAGATTCTTCTCCCTCTCAAGTAATTCTTTGTAGCTAAAGTATTTTACACATAAAATAAAAAAAAATCCTCAAAAATAGCTTTTCTTCCAATTTATTAAAAGTATTCTATTTATTTTGTACGTGAAATAAACTGAAAGGAAATTCGAATGTTTCTTTTCATTGAGATTGAATATTCTATAGAATACTTTTCTTTAAAAAATATTGTTTTAATTTGATGTGTATTCTAGAAACCACAAATATCTTCAATATAATCTAGAAGAGATAAATTTATACTAAAAACTTTCGTGTGTTTTGTGTGTGATGCAAGATACAAAACACAATTACATTTAAATAATAATACAATTAATATTTATACAATGTTTATACAATTCATTAAATTGTAAAAGCCTTTATAAATTATCACTAAAGGACAAACTCTGCAAAGTTAATAAAAAAAAAACTTTCAAATATGAACCAGCTGTTTTATTCCACATACATGTATAAACACTTATTTCCAATCAAATTAATCATACTCTTATCCATTATGGTAGTTCTATGTTGAAATGAATTATTTCACAGGCTTTATACGAATTTTAAAGATTTCAAGATTAAAATGCAATTTTAGTAATTTCTCAAAGTTTTTTTTTCTACTGTTTCATTTCTACGTTTAAAACAAATGTAACACAATTTTAAATTGTAACACTATTTTAATAATATTTTTTTATAGGAAAATTAAATGTTTGTCAATTCCAATTTAAACAATTATTTTGTAAGAATATAATTTTTCGAAGGCTTTTGCTGTTGCCAGGTTTGTAGTCTTTTAATTGCTATTTTTACGTAGTTGCTATTAACATTCAATAATTCAAGCATACAAACAAAAGACCTTAGCAAATATTTTTACATTTATAATTCTTCAAGAAAAAAACATCAAATTTTAAAACTGTAAAATATATATTAATTTTTTAATTTGTATAATTTTTTTATAAAAAAACCGTGAGTGTAAACTTTATTTGCATTTAAAAACCATTCAAATTATCAATAACACAGAAGTTTTAGTAAGTACTTAGTATTCACACGATATATAACTTTAGTGGCCGCGGTAGCCGAGTGTTATAGGTATCGGATCGTGGCATGCCTTGTCACGAGTTTTAGCCCAGTACCACTCAAGACCCGCCGTGTAGGGCAGCGATGCACGTTAAATCTGTCGAGAGCTGAAACGTCCTCCCGTTAGTGTGGTATGATAGTTAGGAGAGGGGAGTGCCAGCTCAGGTGTCGTCCACGTCACTTGACCATGGTTCAAAGTTACGTGGTCCGTCGCCAAAAGCTCTCGTGTAGCTGAACAATCAATATAGTTAATATTCAATCAACCAATCAATCGATATATAACTTTAATTTACGAAATTCGTTTTATTATAGATTACACAAGTAAAAAGTGTATTCAGTTTAAAAATACTAAACCAATTTTAGAAAATGCAGAAAATAAAATTTGGTGAGAATCTTAAAGTTAATATCTCGCTCGTCATTACTAATTTAAATTTGAAATTGTTTATGGAATTTATACATATTGACATTCCTTTTTCAGTAATTCAGAATTATTATTACTATTATTTAAGAATCCAAAATTACACAATTTTACTGAGCCATAAATTAGTAGAAGTATTAATACAACCATCGTAGTTTTGAAGTAGATCATATGCCAATGATAACACTTCTTTTAGGCTTTTAAATTTCGTTTTGAATTTAAGTCTTTGGTAAATATAAGATATTGCCAATCGTGGGAGTGAGAGAGGAAAGAGTTAAAAATCTTGAATATAGTATTCTCCCTTTTAAAATTCCCCCCCTATTTTTTTAAAAACAAGTTTCCAGTATCTCAACCAATCTGTTTTTTTAATTCCAACTATTACTTCACACTCTCCCTACATATATTTATACATCTTGTTCAAATTTTCAGTTGTAAATAAAATACTTTTTATACATCCACTTAAGTTCAACCCCATTTTTTTAAACTTGTGGTGGATAAAACTTGATGTTAAAACAGTTTTTTCAAATATTCATTAATTTAAATTTAATCAATTAATCACAGTTTAAGATAATTTCTCTGTTGATTTTATTTCTCTAGATGGCAGCACCATTGGATAAAATAGCTTTTGTTAAATTTGTTAAGATTTATTTTAACCTGAATAAAATCATATGCTAGTTAGATGCCCATAGTCCTTTTACACTGGTTTTAAGGTAAATTCTTACCAATTAGATTCAATTTTTATTAAAAAATGTAATTACAAATTTTATGTGGTTAAAAAGTTTTTAATGTGAATTTATAATGTGTTTTGCCACTTAATATTGTGATTCTGTCACAAGTATATACATATTTAAATTAATTGGAATTATTTAATAAAAAGTAACTAAAATAAAAGTTTTCTTTGTTGACCTAAGTAGGAGATTGACTTATTTTTTATATTACTTCTTAAATTGAAGTTGAAATAAAAATTTTATTTTATATACGGGTCTCAAAACTTAATACTATAAAAGCTCAACCTTTTGATGCCGCAAAGAGGAATTAACAGATTAAAAAAAAAAAAACTCTCTTTTGGTGGTAAATTGCAATTTATTCCCCTCCCCCTTATGGAACAAGTTCCATTTGACGAACGTCAAACCCAGCATTAAATCCACCGCTGAAGTTAAGCCGATTTCGTTCGGGATACCGAGCGTACGTTACGCACACTCCTTCCAAAATAAAACGTTATGAAAGAAAGGTGAAGGGAGGAGTATTTCAATCGTATTCTATCAAATAAGCTTGATTGTTATCGATCGATTTTGTGGAATAAGCAGGTATCAGTAACGTAGCCTAAAAAAGTCTGTATTTCAATGAACAGTAAGTTAAGTCAACAGTGTTTTTAAAAATAATCTTCCGATTTTGCGTACGATTATAAAAATGATTAAGGTTTTTAAAAGAGGGAGAGATCGGAAGAACGTTTAACGACTGTAAAATTTTAATACATATATGTTTACCTATTTAAGGACGGTACTGTTTTTGGTAGTGTATGAACTTTTCCCCGGATAACTCTTCGGAATAAAACAGCTCTTAAAATATGGTGGATTAATTTATTTTCGGGCAAAAATTGTTTGGTATAGTTACAATTATATAATTATAATATACGGTAATACGACTTACGCGACCCCTACTTTCTTGAATCCGGAGTTAAGCGATTTTCAAATCTCGCCGATTTGTCTTTTGTTTGAGGGGAAAAAAATTGTCAATGTGATTGAAGAAGTTGTTGATCATACCTGGTAAATAAATTTAGAAGTGGATAGTGTTTTCGTTCAAGAACTGTTGGATTCCCACAACCAGGAGCTGACAACTGATGAATTCAGAGAAATGCATGAGCAAGAGCAAGACATTGAAGAACTTGGGTCTTTAGACCCAGTTTAATCAGAAAATCGAATGATGGTTGGGAATTTGAAAGAATGCTTCAGTTTAATTGAAAAAGGGTTTCACACAAATTTTAGAAAATATAACCTTTAACGTCATATTTTTTCCACAAAAAAGGAATAAAAAAATTATTTAGCATGCTACGAGAAAATTTTGTGACACAAAAAAATCTTTGAGCCGGCAGACTATTTTGTTAGATTTTATGAAATCTTCTACATCAAAATAACTTCGGTTTGTGGTTTTGTATTTGTATTAAATAAGATTTTATTTCACTCTTTTTTCTAAATTATTATTTTCTTTCGTCTTCCGGTCCCAACTAAAAATAATTTATATGTATTTATATGCGAAATTATGCCCTTGACTTACGCGGGTTATCATTCAGTCCCCCTCTATCACGTAAGCTCGGGGTATTACTGTATTTGCTTAAGGGAATTGGTTGCTATATATACTGTCTAATTGATAATTGATTTGTAAAAATAATTCTACAATTTGAGTTTTGTTTTGGAGATTGTGGGGTTATTGCATTAGCCCCACAATCATTGCATTAGTGTTTGTATAATTAAAGGCTGTATTGGGACACACACACAGTTGTCTAGTTGTACAGTTTTACTTGTAAGGAGAGAGTTAACATGTGGAGTGGATATATATAGTTAAGTTCCACGTAAGAAAGTGATTCTTGAAGAACGAGAACGATCAAAAGAAATTCGTTCAGAATAAATGGACTGATTCGAAAGAAACACAAAGTAACGGACAAAGGAAAAACCATTTATCTAAAAAGGAAATGCATAAGAAAAACCTATAGATTCTAATAAGCGTCAGCTTGATAATCGGTGAAAGAGAACTCGATATTTAAAAATATATCGTTCCGATTTAAGTGTAGATACTTTTTCAAATCCTAGTTGTTCCCATGACCTTGATGAATGGATGTTTCTTATTTTTTTTAATTGTCTTAGGAAAAAAAGGATAAAAATGAAGCAAAGTACTTTAAAATTATTTCCTATACCCCTGGGTTTTTTTAATACTTAAGTAGAACTGTTCTTTGCCCATTTTTGCATAGAACAATTTTTCTCTTTTAATAACAATAAATAATTACTCACTGTAAACGATTAGAAACGACACGAAGTTCAATTTAAAACCAATGATTCGGTAAATGCTAAACATAGTGTTTTCATTTTATTTTTCTCTTTATAAATTGCACTGGCTTAGATTACGTGATTTAAACTATAGTTTTCTATAAAGTATTCGAAAAGCTAAAGCATTTTGTGCTTAGACAATTAATTTGGAATTATATAATGAAAAAGTAAGAACTTAATGCTGTAACATTTATTTAAATTTATTGTTTTTACCATGACTAAATTAATGAAAAATAAAACTCAATGTTGTTTCTTATTTTTTTTTTTAAAAAAAACTATATCACATTAAAAACAATTTTGAAAAATAAAATTTTTTTCGGTAAAATTAAAAAAGAAATTGCAACTACGAATCAATGCCCTATTCTCATATTAAATTTTAATCATTGAAAAATTTTTTGCTACATGCACATGGTAATGAAAAAATAATGAATATTTAATAAAAAGTAAGAATTTTTTCTATTGAAATTAAAACCCTTCATATTTTTATACTTTTTTGTCGTTTTTTAGATCATGGTCTGTGGAAAATCTGACTGCAGTGGCGCACACAAGGGGGGGTGTCCTAGGGGTCCAGACTCTTCCCAAAGCCCTTGATTTTTTCCGATTGATTATAATTTTAAGTATATTGAACGTAAAATTTAATAAAGTATTTGTTATTAATGATTAATTTTATTAATTAATGCTAATTATTTATTCAATAATTAGTTTTTTCACTGTTTTGTTTCCGAAAATTGACAAAAACAAAAGGAGCATGATACAAGAATGGTGAACTTCGACCCTGGACACCCCCTTGAAAAAATTCCTGTTGCCTACCTTTTGACTGTATAATTTTATTTTACAATTTGCTATTATGAGCAAGTTTTTAAAAAGTTAAGATCTTTTGTATATTTTAAGTCAAAAATTTCTTTTATGAGAAAGTCAAGTACGGGCCCTTTAATTCTTCGAAAGACTTAAATATATCATTTAAAACAAAAAGATTTTTTTTCACTCACTTGTTATTTATATAATTATCTTATTTTATTTAGAAAATTACTCAAAATTTTTGCAATTAAAAAAATGTTGCTTAAAGATTGAAGTAATATAACGAAAAAAATATTGAAAAAAAATATACCATAAAGATCCCGCCAAAAAATATTTGTATATATAATGTATTATATTCAACATTTCTCAAGATACATTATGTTTATCATTTTTCACAGAAATCAACGGTAAAGAAAGGATGAGATTTAACAAAAGGCTTAGTAGATAAGAAAAGAAAAATTATATTTTAGAAATAACTTTTAAGGAAAGTTAGAGTTAGAAAATAATATCTGAGAAAGAAAAAACCATTTTCTAAGAAACTCGTCATAAACTATATTTAGTTAACGTTGTATTTTGTCATGCGTAATGTCAAACAATATAAATATATCTCTTGTAAATCAAGTTTTTGAAGTTTGAAGGTCTGTTTTCTGTTCAGTAGATATTAATTGGTTATTACTTAAGTAATGTACTAGCTTAAGCACATATAACACTATAATAAGTAAAATATTATGCTGTAGTGTAGCACTGTGTTGAAAAAATACTTCTTTTTACATACTTAAGATTGTCCGATTTATATTTATTTGAAAACTTTTTTTAAATCCAATCAGTACCCAACAGGAATTTTAAAGGGGGAGGGAGGGGGGGTTGAAAGTATCATTTTATTTTGATTTTGTCGATTTTCGGTAAAAACCGAAAACTAATTATTGAATAAATATTAGATTAATTAATAAAATTAAACATTAAAAACTTTTAATTTAAAATTTTGCATTATATACAAATTATAGCCAACGGAAAAAAAACCCCTCCGACCCCGGAACTCCCCTTGGTGCGCCACGTCCCAAAGCTCTAATTTCTTTCGAAATTAAAAAAAAATTTTATTTTTTAAATTATCAAATTGCATTGATTCAAATAACCTTGGAAAAATGAAAGAGAAAAGCCATTTTTACTAAATATTATTTTTCTATAATAAAACCCACACCATCAAATTTATCGAAATGACTTCTTTCCACTCCTTTCCATTTTCCACAAAAACATTTTTTTTCCCTTTTAAACCCGGGTCATCAACAAAAAAAATTTTTTGGGGGAAAACCTTTTTAATAACGGGAATCCAGCACGCAAATGGACACTAAACCCCCTGACAGTTTAAAAGGCCGGCGATTGCAAACGGCTCAGAGGTGTTATTTGCACAAACGACGTCAGCTTTCCAATTCAAAAGAAATCTCGACAACGCTCTCTACATCCGTAGTGGAACGCTATTTCTTTTTCTATCATAATAATTGTACTTGATAAATGCGTGTTAGGGTTTTTTTTGGGTTAACTACTTTTTTGGGGGGTTTTTAGAGACGAATTTGGGGTTTCTTTGTATCGTATAAGTGGGTTGATATGGGATTGAAAAGTAAATACTACTTTATGTAACGAGGTTTGGACAAATGGAAAGGTGTTACAATTGGTCTTTTTTTTATTCTTTTTTTAGTTTTTCACTAGATCGGTCAATTTTGAGATATTCGGTGTGTGAGAAAAGGCTTTCTATTTAATTATTCTTCGAGAAGATTCTTTTGCTAATTATTTTCTAGCATTTCGAAGAATCTGTTAAGTTGTTTGGAGAATTCTATTGTTATAAGCTTTTATTTATTAATATATTTTTGAACGTTGACATGTACTGCAGTACAGTACAGTACACTTTCATGGGAGGGCTTAATGTTAAGAAGAGATAAAAGGGCAGGTTCTTATGCTAAAAAAATTAAAAATCTCTTGGAATATGGAAGAGGTCTGAGACCTCAAACCCCACTCTTGTGTACGCCGTTGCTACAGCAGTATAGATACATATTTTTAATTTCATAAAAAGAAACAAAAATATTTTAAAAAATATTACAGTGTTTTTAAAAATTTTCATAAAATAAAATAACGCATTTTGTCGATAAATGATCATTCAGATTCTAAATCAATGTATAGTAACAATATTGCATTCTAATTGGGTTTGAAAAAAATGCCACACACACACATATATATATTGATCAACATCACAAGCATGTTGTTACTGGTGATCTCAATATTGTAAAAGACAATAATCTTAGAAATATTATGAATAAAGGATGGTTTTTTAGATTAATGATTTCGAATAAAAATAAAATTATAAAAAATCGTTATATAATGATTTGAGCATTTTATATAAAAAATAGCTATTAAATATAGTATCCCTTAGAGGCATTCACAGAATTCAAATATAAAATTACAAAGCAGCTTAATAAATATAACTATGGTATAGAAAATAAAATTTTTTTTAATAATATTAAAAAGTCAGTTTAAAAAAATTTAAAAATAAATTTATTATAGTTTATGTTGATAAAGTGCCGGAAAATTTTGCTTTCATATGTAAATACTATTATAATTTATTGATAACAATTATTTGATAATAATACAGCTTTTTTTTAAGTTTTCTGGATAGAGAAATAAATAAACGTATCGGCTTTTCTAAAAATTTAAAAAATTCAAATTAATAATTTTTAAATTTCCAAAATATTTCTAACCCCAAATTTCCCCATAAAGACCCAGAAAATTTTAGGACAGTTCAAATGGTTTTAATACATATATCAAAAAACAGGCAAAATTCTCCGAAATTTGCATGAAACAATAAATAACCTTATATCCCAGCCATTCTTTAAAAAAACAAACACTTGTTGAGAAAATGAAAGATAAAAAAAATTTTTTCAGTCTATAGTTTAGATTTTGAAGATCTCTTTAACTCTATTAAATTAATTTGATTTTAAAATTCTTAAATTTACATAAAGACAATTTATTTAAAATGATATGATAGAGGTTCACTACTTTGGGTTTTTACTTAAAGAGAACTATATAATCAAAAGGAACTTTTTCAGCAGATTTAAAGGTTCTAAAGGTCCCCGGAAACTTCGCCAATTTATACTTACATTATTTTGAAAGTAGTTACATTAATAATTCTAAATTTTTTTATTTATCGTTATATAGATGATATAATCATCTTTGGAAACAAGCCAATTTATACCTAACATTAATTTTTTTCCACAATATCTTAATTTAATACAACAAAAAAAAAACAACAATGAAAAATTTTCTTGACAACATGTAATTTTATAAAAAGCAATAGTTTCTATTTTTGAAAAAGAAAGAATTTAATTTTAATATTATAAAAGTTCCTCATTGGGAGAGTAATGTACATGTTTTTATATTCAAATAGTTATTAATTATATACAACGTAATAAATTTCTTGTGTCAAAAAAATCAGACATTATAAATAACTATACACATTTTACTAAATATTGCTTAAATCAGAAATACCCAATTTATTTTATTAATAGTTATATAAATAAAGCTATTCAAAATAGTTAGAATTAAAATTATGAGATTGATAATAGCTTATTACTATAAACAAATATTTTGATATAGTTATCTCCATAGTCTAATATTAGATTAGAAATTACTTACTATTATTTTATTCATATTTACTCTGGTGTTATTATAGTTATGCTATAATATGCAACTATTTTTAATTTTTATTTCCATTTGTAATCTTTTGTTAAGTGCTACATTTCAGCCACTCTATTGATTTAAATCTGTATTAGGGTGTAGAATCTGGCAACAAATTGAATGTTTCCACTCAGATTTAGCGCGGGCTTTGCATTTGTTAGTGCAATTTTTAGGTAAGTTACCTCTATCTTGTAATGGATTTAGATATTTCTATCCATTATTTCCTATTGGTTTTTGCTCAGTGTTATTTACAAATAAAGGGGAAGGTTGGCTGGCCAAAAACATGATTCAACCCCACTTTTATATAAATTAATTTTATATACCTAACTGTCCTAAGTCAGTATTGTTCATAGCACTGCAGCATCCATTTTATATTTATTATCTCGATTACTCTTTTGTCCTTCATTGTGTGATTTTCCTGCTGTCTATGTGTTTGTCGAGTTTATTGTTTGGATGTGATCTCTTGTTGGTAGAGAATTGACCTATATATATATATATATGTGTGTGTGTGTGTAAATTATCTTAAATATCTAATGAGATTTAAGTGGCTTAGTAAAGATGTATATTGTAGATTAGATTTAAATGTTCATAAAACTTAAGGTAAATAATAGTTAAAATATGTTCTACATTTTCTAGTTAAAAATGTACAATTTTGAAATATCAAGATACTTAAAAAAACACACGAGAGAATTCGTAATGTAATTGAGTACGATTTCTCTTTACCTATCGCTTTTCTTTAGGCTGAGATACACCAGTGGACATACACCAGTCTGTTTTGTAATTACCGACATTCAAGTCGAATTATGGCTTCAAAATCCTTGTTTTGCAGTGGGCTGTTTCACGAGGCTTCTCTCTTAATCTAACTCAGGGGTTATCTTTATTTTATTGAAAATTTGATTGCCATTTTCCGATGGAGGAAACTTGATATGCAGAAGTGCCGTATTTAATAAAGTGATATGAAATGCAGTTATAGATTAACAGCGCCTGACTTCCTTTATCAACCCTGTCTTTGGACTTCAGGAGGTCACGTTCCATTCTAATTTAATGCCCAATGTTAATAAAATGTCTGACCATCCCAAATTTCTTAAGCAATTAGCTCTGGAGGTGATTGATGGGATTCCACTAAATGCAGTCAAGATCTATACTGATGTCAGTAAGGGAGAGACAAACACTAATGGCAGTGGAGTTTTAATTGAATAAACTGGCCGCATCATCAAAATTCAGAGAAGAAATGCTGACCACGCTTCTGTGTTCAGAACGGAGCTAATAGCTATCATGTGTGGTCTTTCATTAATTAACAACATACAAGACCAAGATTTTCCTTCAATTTGGATCCCGACAGACAGCGATCCTCCATCCAACATTTATCAAATTGGCCATTTATTGACGACAGCACCAGCAGGAGTATTCTACACCTTTTTAAACTGCTTTCAGATTGGCACTCTATCCATCTACAGTGGGTCCCTTCTCATGTAGGCCTGCTCGGGAACGAAGTAGAGGATGACCTTACGAAGGCGGCTGCCAGTGATCCTGTGAATCCGGAAGACCACATGGTCCTTACGTCTACCGAGATCTACTCCAAGGCAAAAGAATTAATATGTAGAACCTGGTTTGTCCCTCCTGTACACCCATGGTACTTTCAAAGACACCCTGGATCCGCTATATCATTAAAGAGTTCCAGATTTTATCAGACGGCATTCTCGCGATTTTCGACTGGTCACCTGAGGTGCATAAATTTTGAGGGTGGAAAAAGAAGCTTTTCAATTTGCACCAAATGTGACATCAGTCCTTTTTCTCCTCAGTACATTCTACAAAGCCTGTGGTTTTCTTATGAGGAGTCTGTTGCTTTCCCCTTGCTATTTTTAGACTTTGTACAGATTTACGAGCTCATGGATCTAGTCTAGTTTCCCTAGACCAGATAGTCTTAGTCCCACCACCACCAGTTATAAATTTGAATTATAATTTATGTCTCGCACTGGAGGAACGCAAGGGCTATTAGGGACAGGCCTCTCAATTGTGAAGCTTGGCTAAATGACAAGGATCGTTGCAGTTTTACCGAAAGTTTGTAGTATGACATAGTGAATACTGCGTATCAGATTCAGCTGGGCCTTGAAGTCTACCCTCCTTCTTCATAGAGGAGGAAGTACAATAGACCTTTGACTATCCAATGGCATAATAACAGGGAATGGGTTTTCTGGAAAATCTAGTCAAAAAATTAAAAATAAAAACATCACATTTAATATTTTGAAGTCTGAAAATTCTAACATTTTTGTTATGTACTTACCTGCGGATTATCCAAAGTGACTACTAAGAAGTAATCCAGAGTCTAAAAGTGTATTGTCAAATTTGCTGTTTAGGTTTATAGAAGAGAGTTGTAATTTTTTGTGCTAGCATTTTGAAGGAATCTGACAATGTTGGATGTTGTTCAGGACATTACTTCTGATTGAAAATGAATAAAATAATCAACTTTAAAAAAAACTGTGGTGAAAAGTATAATTGAAAAGTGAAGAAAACTTTCTTAATTTTGAAGGTAGTATCTTCAGTTTTAAATAGTTTTTAAGGCAGTAAATTTTTGTGGAAATGTTGATTAGAAAATAGTGTGTGATTGATTAAACAATGGCGATAAGCAGGACTGATTGATTAATTGTTTGCTGATGTCGAACTACAAAGATTCGACTGTTTTACTGAGGGAAATTGAATGCTTTGATAGGACCAGTGGCGCACACAAGAGGGTGGGGTCCTCGAATCTAGACACCTCCCAAAGCCCTTGATTTTTCGATTGATTTTAATCCTATGTATATAGTAAAATTTCATTAAGTACTTTTTATTAACAATTACTTTTATTAATTAATGTTAATTATTTATTCAATAATTAATTTTTTAATTATTAATATTTTAATTTTTTGTCGAAGATCGAAAACCCAAAAAATATGTTGGGTGGCGTATTGGAGCATGATGGTGAGCTTCCGACTCTGGACCCTCCCCTTTTGAAAAACGGACTTGTAAAATATATAAACCAAACCCCATAAAGGGAAATGTTCTCATATCGGAACGGAACCATTCTGTTGCTGATCTTATACTACCCGTATTGAGAGCATTTCAATATTTTTAAACAAATAACTTTTATTGTGCATTACTGCATTCAAACGATCTCAATAATTTATAAACTTATCTATCATTCTCTCTTGAGGATACAAGCAAACAATATCTATTTTCTAAACACATTCTTTCCTCTGTGATAACTTATATCGAAGTTGTTCTTGAATATTTACAATAAATACAAAAAAGAGATAATATCTGAGCGAAAAATGAATCTTAAAAAATCTGCGCAGCAATCTATCTAACTTTTTAATTTCATATACATATATAAAGGTTAAACAGGAATTTTTATTATCCGGTATTTCCTATTTTACATTCATTCTTGATGAATGAGAATGTTTTCTAGATCAAATTTTACCCTTGAAATTTGATCGAGGCTTAAATTACAAAATATGGCACCAGAGGCAGCTCTAGGGCGTTTAATATTATAATAAAAATGGGAAGGTTGGTTAGTCATTAACTGATCAACACACTTTTTAATAAGTAGTCCTTAGTTTGCGCGTTTATAAATACTGCAGTATCCATCTTTGTGTACTGTTAACAAAATTTCAGTTATCAAATAGTATATATATACAGGTGGCTTTTTTTTCAAAATAATGGAAACACACCTTAGATTTATAAAGAATCCTTTATTAGTATTTTGTAGGACCGTCTTTGTCATGTAATGCAGCTTGGATTCACCTAAAAATCGATTCACGTAAGCTCTGAATTGAGTTTTGAGGAATATTGTACCATTCTTCATGGAAATATTGTGAAAGTTCCGAGAGAGATACTGGTGGAGGATATCGATTCTATATTAAATGCTCTAAAGTACACCATAATGGTTCAATTATATTGAGGTTAGGTGACTTGGCGGGTCAAGGTCAATGCTTAATCTCCTCCTCGTGTTAATCAAACCATAATTGAACAAGTCAGCTGCGTGATTTGGTGCATTATCATTCTGGAACAGGAAACAAAGCCTGCTTTATAGGATGGACCTGGTGAGCTAAAATTTCTCTATACCTCTCCCTAGTGGTCCTTCCTTTCAGGGTTAAGACTGGTCCGGCAGAAAGCCATGGCATGGCTGCCCATATTATGGCAGATCCTCCTCCATGCTTGACAATTGGAAGGAGACAATCACGATCATACACTTATGCAAGTGTCATCCAAACGTGCAATCATCCTGTTGTAGGGAAAAGTGTTAAAGGTGATTCGTTAGATCATATTAGTTTCTTTCTCTTATCAATCGACCTGGTTTCATGAGTGTGATACCATTGTAGACGATATTTGGCAGTAACATCTGTGACAAGTGGCTTGGGAATTACTATTATGCAGTAAATGTTCTGTTTAAGAAGGTGCCTTCTAACTGTAATGCTGAATCCATATGCTGGTTGAGCACTACGGTCATTTTTGCTGCAGTTATTCGCTTTTTAGACATTACAGTGCGCTTCACTACCCGAGCTTCTATTCACTGAATTTCTATTTCCGTCCACTATTTTGCTTTGTCGAGCTTATATTGCTGCGCAGTGCGTTTACGGCCATGATTAGACACCGAACCTATAAAAACTTCTAACAGTTGGGATGCTTCGTTCCCATTTGCTCCAGCTAGACGGGCTCCTACAATTTGGACACTTTGAAAACCTGACAGGTCCGACGCTCTACGCTTTGAAAAAAATCCAAAACTTACAGAACTCCAATAAAGTAACCTTATACTAACAGAATATACATTTCTATTTGTAAAAAAAAAGTGATAGCTATTATTATTTTTTAATTCTTACGAAGCGTTTTCAAAAATGTCACTTTTGTTCACAGGTGCTTCCATTATTTTGATTACTACCTATACGAGTATACAAAATTTTATATAAGAGATACTTATAAATTTGGCTATCTATAAACATAAAAAAATTAGGTGCACTCATCTTCTGCTTTGGGAGGATAGAATTGGATTTGGGACTACACCTAACCTTCCTCTTTCTGCTATGTTTATGGACCCGAAAATCTTAAAGAATATAATTGATAGATGTTCTGAATCCCTTATTTTTATGAAAATGGTTTATATCAACGAAGCATGCAAAAATGCTTAGATTAGTCTCGAAAAAAGAACAATAAACTAGTTATTTTTAAATTTAATGATATGAGTACTTCAGTCCTGAATACGGCAAGATGCACATTTGTAGCAAATGTTTTAATTTTGTAAGATATTGTTAAAACGATAAACCAATATTAAGTAAAACTAAAATTATATTTATGATATTAAGAATTATGTTTTAATAACTTTGCAATGAGTAAAAATAGTAAAATAATGATATATTTTTTAAAAAATAGTATTTCTATGATTTCAAATTTTTATATCTCCCATTTATAGTGTTATATATGTATCGGTTTTAAAAAACAAATTTCTAATCAATGATTAATGAAATTTTTTAAATCTTAGCTGAAACTTAAAGTGAAGTAATCAGCAATCTTTAATCGACATTTCTTCTGACTTATTTGAATACTGTAATTAAAGTCATTGCTACATTCACACTTTAAATCAATGATGGATTCCTACAGTTCAAGGGGAAAGTGATGATTTTAAAAAATTATTCCCCACATAAAACTGTTGGTAGAGATTTTACTCATCGTTATTACACTACTGGCCACCGTAAATGCAACACCAAGAAAGACAAGAGATAGCAGAACAAAATTTATTTTGTAGATAACATGTTGACCAGGTATCAAATGATTAAATTTATAGACTTTTGTGAAGTGTGGTTCCTGCCAGAATCAGTAGCCAGAGTAGCCGCCATTGTTGGAAATCACCGCTGCCACACGCTTCGGCATTGATTCAAAGAGACTTTGGATGTGTTCTTGGGGTACAGAAGACCAAGCAGCTTGAACACGTTACCGAAGTTGATCTGGTGTGGCAGCTGGGGGTGTAATCTGGGTCAATCGCTGAGCAACCATGGACCACATGTTTTCTACCGGTGAAAGATCCGGAGAGCGAGCTGGCCAGGGAAGCAATTCAATCTGGTGATCAACGAAGAACCAGTGTGGTCACGCATTATCCTGTTGAAATATAGCTGTGACCAAGCCCTGAAGGTAAGGAAGGACAACTAGCTCCAAAACCTCGGAGATGTAGCTCTGGCTGTTTAAGACCGGCAATGCATACTGAGGAGTGTGCAGAGTGATATCCAATTACCGCCCATTCCATAATACCGGTGCAGGACCAGTGTGGTGGTGCATAACGCAGCTATTCAGCATCCTCTCTCCACGGTGTCTCCAGACTCGAATCCGACCATCATGGTGTTGCAGACAGATTCGTGACTCGTCAGTAAAGACAACTTCATTCCATTCTGCCACCCACATCTTTCTTTCATCGCACCATTGGCGGCGGAGACTTCTGTGGTTCTGCGTCAAGGGTAGACCAAGCAATGGACGTCTTGCGGACAGACCATTCTGCTGTAAAGGCGTCGAATGGTACGTGCAGACACTGAATGATGCGTTACAGACTCAATGTATTGTGTTATGGTTCGTGATGTGACTGAGCGATCCGTCACTGCCATGCGCACATTTTGCCTGTCCTCACGTGAAGTGGTGCACTGAGGTGGATGCGATCGATGACGTCGGTCCCTCGTACCCTCCTGCATCCGACGGTCACATTAGTGTTGTTTGGTTTCGTCCAACACGAAGTACCGATTTCCCTGAAAGATAATCCACAATCTCGGTAGGCCACTATCCTTCCTCTGTCGAAATCGGATACTTGATCAAAAGCTGCTCGCTGTTTTTTACGAGACATTACTGATCATTTTTTGAAAAAACCACAAAAAAACACTATTGTCGAACTTGAAATCGTTGAAATCTTCAAGCCTTAAATAGCGCTTTGAGGTGGCGCCACAGGCGCGCGTGATGGGTGTCTGCGCTGCAATTCTAATCATTTGCATGTTGTAAATTTCATGTTATTTGCATGCTTCCTTCAGGGTGTTGCATTTACGGTGGCCAGCAGTGTAGTAACGAATTCATTTAAAGTTTATTACAGTAATGCAGCTTTTTAAAAATATATTTTTTATTCAAATAATTAATGGTTTACTACAGTGTTTCTCGAACTTTTAATATTGGTGACCCAATATTTAAACATAATTTTCATCGTCCCCCTCCTGCCCTACCATACAAAGAATACACACAATGAATTCAATAATACTATATTTTTATGACTGCGCATTAGAACGCATTACCATTGCGTTAAATGCCCCGGGAGTATATATGTCTTTCTAAAGTACGATATTTTCTGTGCACTGCTATCTTTAAAATTATTTCGAAGGTTTTGGAATGCAATAAAAGGACATTGACAGTGTTTGCGAAGGGTTTACTTATATCAGGAGATTTCTTTATTTATTCCTTTTCTAGCCCCCCCTCTCTGAAACATCACATACGTGTATCTACGGGGAGAACGGAGGCATTGGAGAGCTAATCATAAAACTTTTAATCGGCAATTTAGGGATTATTTATAAACCGTACAAAAATTATCAATATAAGTGTTAATTTTTGTGTATAATTTTATTTATGACAAGCCCATGGTGTCACTGGTTAAACGTTCTTAATTTAGTATTGTCAAATTAATTATAAAATGCATTGTGTATAGTACTGGTACATTTGTAAGTGCATTATATTAGTGTAAATGTTAATTTCATTTTTATTACGCCAGAATGTATTTTGTTCGTTTACTTCCAGTAAATTAATAAATTTTTTAAATCTTTTGTTTTCGACTTTTTAATATGCTCGCGCCCCTCGTAGAGTTATCACGCCCCCTTAGGGGGGCGCGCCCCACAGTTTGAGAAACCTGATTTACTATAAGAATTTACACTTTGTGCATGTTATATGTTTTAGATGCGTTATTTTAAAATTCAGGAAAGCTCTGAGGTGAAACTTATATGAAGCAAAGTACACTTTATACTTATAAATGAAACAAATGTTTTATTAAAACATTTATATTTCTTCATAAAAACGAAAATCAGTTAAACTTGCCAAATTTGTTTCAAATGTACCATATACATGCTTTATGTCGCTATTATATTCTCTTAAAATAGCTGAAATTAATTAAGAAAAATGTATATGTATTAATATGTATTATATTAGTATGTATTAGTATTTTTTTCATGGAAGCTTTTAAATTTTCTTCAATCTAAGATAAGATGATGATAAAAACTATTCTTGATGCATGTTTATTAATTCAGACTGATCATTCAAGTATTTGAAATTGTCTAAAGTAATGGTATGGAAATTCAAAATAATATCCTTAATACAAAAAAATATTTTAAAATCAGCACAAACTCAAAGTGCCTTACTTAAAAAATATATAGTAATAATACTATTACAAAGAGAGAGAAAAAGAGAACTACATTTATTAAAACTAAATTGAAAGCTAAAATATTACTGCTTATGTTAAAAAATAAGATACTTCCTGCATTTTTATTTGTTACTATAATGCTATAATTCATGGATTATATTACCATGATATCAATTATATTATCATGGAATACAAATAATTGGCCCATTATAATAAAACATTTAAATTCGCAAAATGCGATTTTTATACATTATTATTTATGTAGTTTAACTTTTATGCTTGACATTTTAAAATTTATTGTAATAGGTATTCCTGTTACTCAATTATAAAAATTAATTTTATATTTATCACGTAGAAATAAAAGTATACGATTAATTCTACTTTTATGCAACAAAAAAAATCATCTAAAATTTATATCAATAATATTTTTTTTAGAAATAAAACGTTATGTTATCTACATTATACACCTGCTGAATTATTTATGTCAACTAAAATTAAGAAATTTATATAAGTTTAAAAAATTACTGTGTATTTTCATTACATAGTAAATCTAATGAATTCATTTTAACTAAAAATAGTGTATTGATTCGTAAAAAAGAAATACTGATGAATTAGGAAGTTTCATCATATTATATGAATAGAATAGTAGACATTTGTAGCATAAAGATTGTTTATAAAATCTTGCTATATTCACCACAGCATAGTACCATAAACTGCTTGGGAAATGCTAAGAAATTTTTTTTCCTGTAATGGGGCTGCGTACTGGTATTTCTACCTTTGCAGACCTATTACATTCCCCAGGAGATATCACTTTTTAGTGCGGCACCATTTAGGCGGTACAAAATATCGCAAGTAATTTTGATAGTTTCCTCCTCAGTGGGAGGCACCTGAGCTTTGCCGATGTGAAATATGTACATAGGAATTTAATTTTATCAAGAGCACCCAAGTCAAACAGACACTCTAGGGATCTTTTGCATGCCGTATAATCATACGACAGGGCCTCTGTCAATTTTCTGCAACAAGAAAATCCACCGTCTTGGGCCGGGGTCGAACCCACAACTTTGGGTACAGAAGGCAAGCGACAAACCAACTACGCCACCCAGCCGGCGATGCCAAGAAGTGTACGTGCGTATTAGGTTCCGGATACAATATTTTCTTAATTTACATCATCTGTGAAGGGATTGGGAATAGTAGAGAGAAAAATTATATTGTTTTCAAGGCTGGTATTCAAGCTATCGTCCTTTTAATGGTACAACAGCCAGCTAATTGCCAGAAGAATTATAAGCATCATATTGTATGGATGGCTTTCTTCAGTGATCTGAGCTGTGATACGCTTCATGATGATCATTTGACAAAGGAACACAAATAAATGTGATTCTTGAGCATAATAAATGGACATTATTGTGCTTTTTTCAGAAAATATCTCTTGAAAATAAACTTTAATGAGTCTCTTGCATCAAAAAATAATATAAGACTATTTCTCTTATAGGCGAGCACCATAAATATTTAAAAACATAAGTGTTTCATTTATATTTGTGTAAAAATAAAATTAAGGTATCCGACTACCTTCGGAACCGTGATTTTGCAAAAGCGTATAAGTGGATAATATTTATGATATTTAGTGTCACTTAGATTAGAAAATGTATATAAAATTGTTTTAAGAATAGTATTTCAATAAAAAATTATATTTAAGTACAATATTTTGACAAAAAATGAATATAGAATTACCCATTTTCAAAATATTCTCCTTTTGTGAAAAATGCTTCTATTATAATAATATATTGCCTGTACATAGCTCAGACTTCTGTACAGAGGCTCAACTAGAATTTTTGAAATATATAACCTAGAGAAGTAACCTATATTATCCATGTTTTACGACAACAGAGGGAGAAATTTTAAGAAACAAACGCCGATAATTATTTCAATCGGTTGTAACTCTGAAAATAAAGTGAATTTTTCAAAAATCATAGTGGAGCCTCTGTACAGAGGTCTGAGCTACATACAGGCAAAATATTATTATAATAGAAGCATTTTTCACAAAAGGAGAACATTTTGAAAAAAAGTTATTCTAAGTTAGTTTTTTGCCGAAATATTATATTTAAATAATCTTTTTTTGTCACAATGTCCTTAAAATAATTTTATACATGTATTCTAATCTAAGGGACACTAAATATCATGAAAATTATCCATTTATGCCCACTTTTAAAATCACGGTTCCGAACGTAGTCGGATACCTTAAGGAAAAATTCGGAAATTAAAACGCAATAAAAAAAAAAGATTTTTTTTTTTGAAATTGCGATATATTTCATATGAAGTTCAAATTGTTTATAACTAATTTGCGTATGATAACTGAAAAACTGTTTTGGCTGCTAATGAAATATTCCATAAAAACATTTTTATATTCTTAGCCTAATAACAATACATACAAAATTTTACACGTCCATTCATTAGATTTTTTTTTTCATTATAACTTAAAGATAACTAGATTAGAAAAGTTTTAACAGAAAGTATCGCAAAGAACCCGCAATAACCAAATTCTATTTCAGAGAAAAATAGATATATTTAAATTAACACTTTTTCATCAATTTACTTTAAAAATTCTTTTAAATCTAAAACACTTGTAATCATTTGTAAATTGAGTATAAATAAATTAATGCCTATGGAAAGATATGTATGGGGAAGTATACAAAATATTTAAGAAAAAAATATTTATTGATTTATGGAAATGTAGTATTCAGAATATGTTAAGTTTTGATTCTGATTAATGATTGATGGGTATTACAAGTCATCTTCAAAGCATCTCGTTGTTTCTCTTGTAATTATTTTTAAATTGAAACTATCTTGTAATTAATGAAAACAATATTATTATTATTAATTTTATCATCTTTACATTTCCTGCATTTTTGATATCAGGAAGCGTTAATGAACCACAAAAAGTGACAACTATTGTCATATGATCTTCACTTAATCAGTCGATAAAAAAAATTGTACTTTCATCATTTTTGTAATGTTGAGTGATCTGTCATAAACAGAATCAATGACTATCGGTTACGGAAGGAAAATCAAGTATAGAGAAACTACCTCTCCTGGTTTGGCTATAAAAACTTCTATATATTTTTAAGTATTCACTAGAGATAGCGTCAATAACTAATAAATTCCAAAGTTGTACTTATTTATTTGAAGATCATATATATGGTCATTAAAAATGTATTTAGTTGCAATAAATTTAATTTAAAACTGATCGATATGAAGGATTATAACAAGACAGTATAGATCAAAGTAATAGATTTGCAAACTCTTACACTTAGAGCTGAGATTGTAGGATTAAACTTTTTTTCCAGGTGCCAACCTTCCCCTTTATTTGCTTATATTTCTGGGCTGAAATAAGGAAAAAAATAATAATTTATAAAATGATAATGTAATTACTAAAAATACCATAATACCATAGTACTATGGTTAAAATAGTATATATATATGTGTGTGTGTGTGTGTATGTATGTGTGTATCTATTTTTAAAAATTGTAGTAAAATAATTACATAAATATTAATTCAAAAAAAATTTATCGTAAAATCTGGCGTATAAAGCGCACATATACTTTCAAGCTAAATTTTTATTTTTTAGGTATATTCGCCGTATAACGCGCACTCCCCTTTTTACGAAGAAATCTGAAGTATTAGTATAAATTGCTTTAATGCTTTGAAGTCATTTATTCGAGATATTATCCCAATCTTTTGACAAAATAGTTTTATTCTAAAACTACAGCTATTTTAGTTCATAAGACAAGTCATTTCTTTTGAACAAACAGCATTTCGATACATGTAGAGGTAAAATTTTTTTACCCGCATCTCATTTGTTATTTTTAAAGCTATTGTTTTTATACCCGGAGTATAACGCGCACCCTTAAGCTTTGATCTTATTTTTTGTGTTAAAAGTGCGCGTTATACGCCGGATTTTACGGTAATTATTTTTCTGTACAAAATATTAGTCATTTATTCAGTGTGTCAAAGTGGGAAAAAATAATTTTAAATAAGATAAAAAAAAATTAATAAGAAATAAAATTTTTGATCTAAATTTTAAAGCTACCTGAACAATATTCAAAACGATTTATTTTCAAGATAACTAAATAATTAAAATATGACAACTAAATATTATTTCGTTATAACTTGTATGAAAACTAAAATATGAACTGAATTTATTTCTTACAATATGCTATTTAGATTTATCTTACGGAAGTGAGAGGAAGTACTTTTAAATTTTCGTTAAAAAGTGAAAAAAAAAAAAAAAAAAAATAAAGTTAATATGATTATGTTTTAGGATTAGAATGAATTTAGTGCTGCCATCTGGTAGGAAGTAATTGCACTGTTTGTCATTTTTAGATTAGTTATTAATTTAGAATACAGATGGCAGCACACCTAAAGAAATAATTTTTAAACACACACATTGCGTTTCTCACTCTCTCCATAAGATCAACAACAAAAGAACAGCTCATCTTATAAAGAATATCTAATTTTTTTCGTTAAGTTACAGAACCGAACTTTAGGTGATTTTTGCCCACATTTTAAACTGAAGTTCGAAGGAAATTGTTACTGAGCTTTCAGTAAGCACATGATATTTTCTTCCTTTTTTTCTATCTTATTTCTAAATTTTCACTTAAGATTTCTGGACAAAATACCTCACGAAGAAAGAGTAATTAGTGAGAAAAAAAATTACGAAATAATTAAATAAAAATTGAAAGACCAAATTTAAAATAAATAACCGGAGATTTTTAGGATACTGATCGAGTATGAAGTTCATTTTAAATTTTAGTATAGTCATTAAATTTTTTGCATTAATAATATTAATAAAAAAGTATTTAAAACAAATATATATAGTTTTTTAGAATAACTCACTTAAAATCTATTTACTCATGTCACTGAAGACAAGTTCAAGTAAATATTTAATGGAAAATAAAAATGTAAGAAAATTATATCAAAGCAACCTTTTTTTTTTAAAAAAAATGACTTGTCTCACGTATTACTAATGATACAATAAACTTATGAATATTAGTTTTCATGAATAAAAGTATTTGTTGGCCTTAATTTTTGAAATATATGTGCTGAATCGGGGTGGTGGGGAGGGAAAGTATGATATTCTAAAAAAATTTATTTCATAAAATACTTATATCTTTCTGGCTTATATGAATTTAATGTGCACGCTGTTTCCCTGGGTCAAACAAAAATACATTAAATTTAAAATACAGGTATGATACACAAAGGTAGGGCTTAAAGATGTTTTTTCCAGACCCTTTTTCATGTACCGAAAAATATACATAGACTATTTCAAAAGTAAACGAGCTTTATTTATAAATTAAAAATTAATTTGTGATTAATTAATTATTGGTATTCTTTTTAGATGATTTATATTTTCATTCGAAGGTAAATCATGTTGAAATGAGAAAAATGAAGTAAAAACTTTGTTCGGTTATTCATATTTAAAGATACAATTCTTTCCCCTCTCCCCTCTTGTTATAGAGCAGGGGTGGCGAACCTTTATGGATCAACGTGCCATTTTTTTTTCTAAATAAGTGTTTAATGAGGAATAGACGTGCCGTCAAATAGTTTTGACTTGTAATTATTTGGACAATAATGAAACTAAGTACTAACAACATAAAATTCTATTTACTATGAAAAAATATCTTTTGCACTGTATAGTTATAAACGTCTTAGTTATGCGTGTAATTTCAATTCAAGTAACATTAGTGTGACTTCCATTGTTGCAGATTGTGGTTGACAAATAACTTATATTAGGATTGTAAGATGTTACTTTTTTTGTGGAATATACATGCTGAATCGGAGTCATCTGCCAAAAGGTTTCTAAGCAATGAACTATTCTTGCTGTAGTTCACGAAAGGGGCGTGATTTGTTTCAAAAATACCGTTTTTACAGATGATGTTCTGCAATACTATTCCAGAACATAAAACACACACCCTTTTTCACTTTTACTAATAATGCCATGTTTCTCTGTCCCCAAAAATTGAAATTCTCTGTTACACTTCATCTGCACTTTTGTTTTTTTTTGCTGAACTAGTCATGTTAAATAACGTTAAAATCGTAAATATAACACAGATAAACTTTAAAATACTGTTGTGTCAAATGTTGAATATGCTATGCGTAGACAAACTTTACATCATAAGCAATTGTAGTCTACGATGCAATTAAGGCAAGACAATAACAAACGAATGTGCTCCTGACCGCCCCGCGACCGATCACTTGTTCGTAATATTTCATTGTGAACTTCGAAATTTTGAAATAAAATGCAAACCATTTTGATCACTGGCATACCAAAAATATTGTTTCGCGTGCCAATAATGGCACCGTGCCACTAGTTCACCATCCCTGTTATAATCTTTCAAATGCAAATACCAAAGGCTTCGTTCCGGTTCAACTAAAAAAAATGTATAGGTTCAGTTCAAGTTTTCGTTCCATCAAAAAAAAAACTATTTTTGGTTCAGTTTTGAATGAATAATTTTATTTTATATATATTTTTATTTTAAATCAACTATACTTCTGGTTCATTCAACTGTATTAAATCTGCCTTCTATAAGCAGTTTCACGCGAAACTGAAAAAGGAAAATACTAGTGAACATCAAAACAGGAAATCCAGAAGCAGTGTTCATGTGTGTAGTGGTGATATAACTATATGGTTGAAGTTAAATTAGGAAATATTGATGTTGGTTATAGTAACAAAATAATTGCAAATATATATCAAACCGAAATAAACCGATATTTTTTTTTACTGTTTTTTCTTGTTTTCGGTTCTGTTCCGGTTCGAAGCCCTGGTAAATACATTTCTGAAATTGTTAAATGGGCCATTCAATACATGGGAGAAAATTAACTAAAGTATTCCTGAATAATATCTTGTTTATAAAATGGTATTATAATAAACGTAAATTTTAGGGAAACTTGTCATTTCATCGTATTTAATTTAAGAATAAGAACTATACTCCATAATAGCTACTAAATTCTCTTAATTATAATAACGACTCTAATTATTATTCTACTAATATTTAAATTATTTTTATTACACTTAAAATAAACACAAGTTAAAATGAAGATTTAGTACTTTGCTAATAGTCTTTACACTAATTCTGTGTTTTGGTACATATAATTACTAAAAAACGTAAATGTAATGTTATCCAAGTAATTTCTTCCATTAAAATATTTCTCTGGTCATAAATATAATATGTAGTTTTCTTAAAGTAAAATTTTAAGCTATTCTGAATTTACTGAAAAATATATCTACTGTTTCTACTTTCAGAAGGCGTTAAACTTGGGAGTATGATTTTAGCGGAAGAGTAATAAAAAGATAATTAAATGAGAGAATGTTTTAAAACACAACAAATGTCAGGAAAGATACCCTGGTAATAAAGCATTGTTCGAAAAATCGTCAATTTAAATAAATTAAAATTAAAATTTTTTTTAAAAAAACAAGCTTTTATTTAAATGCAGTCAAAATTTTTTCGAAGTCTTGTGTTAATTTTCAGTTTTCTTTGAATAACTTCCGCGATAACAATGCTATCGTCTCCAAACTGCAGTTTAAGGTCAAATCGGAGGCGCTGAGAAAAATTCGAAATCGGATTTTGAAAATACTCTAAGTGTTTGAGTTGGGAGTCAACTTCCTTTTATTCGGGTCCCGCCAACTGGCCTCCTCCTAACCCCAGGGCCACGAAACTACTTTAGACTCGACTAAACCCGTACTATCGATAGGTTGTTTGTGTAAATTCGTGTAAGTTGTGGAGTTACGGGCCCCTTTCGAAATCGGGACCCACCAATTGGAGGGCCCGGCTTCAAGATTAGAATTTAAACAATTATATTTTTATAATCCACTTGACGAGACCTTTCTAAAAATGTATCACTTTAGTGATTAACGACGTAAGTTTCGGAATTATATACGAAGACCGATGAAAAAAAAAAGTTTTTTTTTCTAGAGGGGCCCCCTTTTACACCAAAGCTTAGAAAATCAAATCGTACACGCAACTCGACCAGTTCTATTTAGTAGTATTTTTGTATGAAAATATTCGCGTAAACTCAGGAGTTGGGAGGCCCTAGTTCCGATAAGGGACCCCCTTCGAGGCCAGGACCGAGAAAAGGGATTATCATCCAAACTAAACGTGTATACAAAATTTCAGCTCAATCGGTTGAAGATATCAGCTTCAAAATTGAATTTAAGATTGCATCCGAACAAATTACGTTGCAAGTTAAAAGCTTGCACAAAAAGGTGTCCAGCGATAAGTTTTAAAGAAAAAGTAGAGTTGAAAATCTTGTGACTACTTACTTCTTTTGGACTCTAACGCTTATTTTACACAGTTTATCTCCTATTTTCAAACCCCGGTTGATAAATAGATTAACACTCGACTTTCCACATGTATAAACTGCTAAGTTGAAAACTTTTACCTCTTGAAAATTTAATCTGCATCGGCCAGGCACGGTTTTGACACTCGAATCTATCACTAATCGGTTACATGGCAGTTACTCAACTAACCAAGTCATTGTTACATCAGCTTTGAATTTGATAAGTTAATCATTTAACGAGATAAAATAACTGAAAGATTTTGCGTACCAATGATCAATTTGTAAAAAGTCTTTCGACGTAAATGCGCAGGGTGTAGATGATTAATATGAAAACAATTCATTTAAAATTAAGCTGTGTATGAGTAAAAAAAAGAAAAACAGAAAAGAATTATGTGTTATAGATATATGTAATTGAGAGCAAGTCCAAACACTTCGAAAGGCATTTCACGGCAGCAAGGCATTTTATGAGCCAGGGTCACTATTCGTTTCAAGAATATTCGAATGACCTTAAAATTTCGAGCCCTAGCAAATGATGCGGATGACATTTTGTGAGAGGCTCGGACCTCTCTCTCGGGCACCTAGATGTGTGGGGTAGGGAAGAAATACTCGACATAATCCAACTAATCTATTTATTTATCACACAAAGAACAGGCACAATTTCAACTAATAATTGAAAGAGAATGTCTCAACGCTATCCGCGAAAGTGGAACAACGACGGTAAAACGCGAACGATTAGAAGACTATCAAACTTGATCCTTACCTTAATAAAGGATCTAATATATCATCCGATTTAATTTAATATCAATTCAATCTTAGAGAACAATCGTCACTTTAAGGTTTCTCCTAATAAATCTCAAATCACATTAATTCTAATATTATACCTTCAGGAGCAATCTCACCTGACTCGAGTATATCTTCACTCCTACTCTCTCTCAAGCTAGAAAGCCTCAACTATATATAGTAAGTTAATTTAAATATCATGATTCTCTCTTCTTCCGAAGGGTTGGTTGTGAATAACGCGAATTGATAGCCCAAAGATTTCTCAAGAGGATTAATTGAAGAAACGCGTATAGATCCGTCACATTTGAGTATGAGCTTCCCTCGTTGAACTCCAAAGAAGTCACATAAAGACTTTGAGATTTAGTTACATTTAACGTGAAACAACTTTCCATTATTTAAACACGAATTAAAAAGAAGCCAAAGAAGCCCAACTTTAAAGTTATTTCTTCAACACCAGATGGTTGTTGTATTTGTTAAATTATTTCAAAATGTGAACATTGTAAAAGTCTTTTCTTGCCTTAAGGGGGTTTGACAAAAATTTCCTTTATTCTCAGCGATTAAAAGAAGCCAAAAAATTTAAAGTTATTTCTGAATACCAGTCTTAATTTATTTAGTAAATATTCAAAATGTGAACTTGAGTTCTACTGAATTACACATTATTTTACCTAGCGTATACATTTACAAATATACCGTAAATACACATATAAAGGGTGTATAACACACAAAACCATACTTTCAAGATACATTTTTAATTTTAGGCAATAATCAGATATAACGCGCACCATTTTTACAAGAACCTTAAATGTATGTGTTTAATAATCTATTACCGAATAAATGACTATAAATTAAGGTATCCGATTTTTACGATTGGAACCATGATTTTTACAAAACCGTATAAATGGATAATATTTATGATATTGTAAGTGCCACTTAGATTAGAAAATGTATATAAAATAGTTTTAAGATAGTATTACAATAAAATTATTTAAGTACAATATTTTGACAAAAAGGAACATAGAATGACCCATTTTCAAAATATTCTCCTTTTAGAAAATGCTCTATTATAATAATGTTTCGCCTGTATATAGCTCAGACCTCTGTACAGAGTCTCAACTAGAATTTTTGAAATATATAACTTAGAAGTGGGTTTATCCATGTTTTACGACAACAGAGGGAGAAATTTTAAGAAAAAAAATGCCGATAATTATTTCAATGGGTTGTAACTCTGAAAATAATGTGAATTTTTCAAAAATCATAGTTGAGCCTCTGTATAGAGTTCTGAGCTACATACAGGCAAAATATTAATACAATAGAAGCATTTTTTACAAAAGGAGAACATTTGGAAAAAAGGTTATTTTAAGTTAATTTTTTGCCAAAATATTGTGTTTAAATAATGTTTTTTTTTTGTCAAAATGCCCTTAAAACAATTTTATACATGTATTCTAATCTAAGTGACACTAAATATCATGAAAATTATCCATTTATGCGCTTTTTTAAAATCACGGTTCCGAGCGTAGTCGGATACCTTAAGTTTTATAGTAATTTATTCGAGATATTATCCCAAACTTTTGAAAAAAAATATAGTACACTTCTAGAATAACCTTGTAAGTTCATTAGGTAAGTCATTTATTTTAAATAAACCATATTCCGATCTATATAGAAGTCTAATTTTTTTAAAGTTCACCTTCCTTTTTTTATTTATTTATTTTTTTTGTGCAGCTATCATTTTTATACCCGGTTTATAACGCGCATCCATAAATTTCGATCAGATTTCTATGCTCAAAGTGCGTGTTATACGCTGGATTTTACGATAAATATTTCAACTAGAGTTGCAATAGAACTATCAATAAGATAAAAGTAAAATATTTCTGTAAGCGACGAGGACTTGTGTCGATTGTCACAAATTTTGTTGTCTAGTCTAACGGCGCCTAACTCCATAACTCTCGTTTGTTGGGTAGATAATGAAGGCTGACTTTTGATGCTATCTGGGATGTCCATGCATTGGTTTGATTTAATCGTATATGTTCAATCCATACCTACTGAGTACAAGCTACTTGTGTCTCCAGTCAGATGTATTTCTTGCAGAGTAGTTCAGACATAAATACAATTCTCATTGATTGTATTCTGCGATAAACTACGTATATAAAAGAAGCTGTAACAGTAGATATCCCTTTTACAGACGTTTATTCAATACTACGACATTCTGCTTAGTATTGTAGCCTCTCCTCCTTTCTAAATGATTTCTAGTCTTTAAAATTCCAAGTATTTCAACAATCTTTGATTTAAACAAGTGAGCATATTAGTAAAAATATTGAGTCAATAATTGAAATAATTTTGTAATTAAAATACTTATTGCTACGAAAATTCAGAATTCGTTTTAAAATATTGGATTTCGGAAGATGTAGAAACTGCAAATTTATAATTGGAAGTCATATTCTGATACTGCTTTTAGAGAAAATTTTATCCATGGAAATTTTCTCTATAAATATTTTTTCTATTTAAATATAAATATCAAAATTAACAATGGTGTTTATCTGTCAGTTATAATGCTAGTAGTAAACGTACATTTTTTAAAAAAGAATAACTACGCGTTTTCGATTATTTCACACACACAATTACTCTCTATATAGCTATTAACTTAAAAAGTCTATTAAAAATTGTTAACTAGTGGAAAAAGGTAGTGTAAAAATATTTGATTATTTTATATCGATAATATTTTTTAGTCAAAATTGTTTCGGAAATAGTTTAAGATTGAGCTAGCAAGTAAAATTAAACCGTTTGAAGGTTTTACTTTATATTTGTACCTTAAATACCAATAATACATTTTATAACACCCTTTTCCAATCAGGTTTGAAAAAAAATTAGACCGAAGAAATATAAAACATAAAAATGAGAATATATTTTTGTGTTTTTTTTTTAAAGCTTAAGTTTACACATTAGCAAGATTAAGAAAGACAGAACTCCATGAATAATGAAAAAATATTTTAACTTTTCAAAATGATTGTAATTTAGTCGTTATTCAATTTGAGGGAGTAACAACCATGAATTATTTACATTACTCATGTCCATTGCCTTTTGTCAAGCATTTTTAACTTCATTTCAAGAATTTTAAGACAGATTCAATTCATATTTTTTCCGTCATGGGGATATATATAAACAAGGTTACTCATATTAAAAAGTTGATCTTCTATCAGAAAAATACAATGCTCATGAGAAAATTTTGGAATATTTTAAGATCAAGTTTCCTTTGAATTCAGTCTTAATTCAAATTATATTAGCAGTATCACTTCTATCTATCTTGTTGTTCTTCTGGAAAAATGTACGTCAAAACATTTTTTTTCATAACATCTTTTGTTTGATGATATCGTAATTGAGTAATTTTAGAAACTCTTATACTAAGAAAACATTTCGCTTTTACAAAAACATTTCTGGACTTTTGTTGAAGCAGTTTATTTTCACATGGGTCAAACATGTTTCATGAAAAACTTTGGAGACTTTTAGAGAAAAACGAGATTTTTGAGAGAAAGTGGAAATTTTGAAGATTTTAACAGAGTACTTTATTTGCTAAAAAGTCAAAGGTATTCTGCTAGCAATTTGAGAAATTTAAAGAAAAAAAGAGAAATTTGAAGGGAAAATAAATAAATTCCGGTTATTTACAAAAAGGCCTAACGTGAACATGCTTGTTGTTTTCACAAATTTAACATAACATAAAAATTTTGATTCTTTAAAAACTAAAAATAAAAAATTGAAGAAAGAAATGAAGGGAATGCATTGTAATACTAATTTAAGATGTAATAAAAAAAGGTGTAATGCTTTTTCTCTCCATGGCATGATGAAGTGCAGAATCACAGTATACCCCCGTTGGTGTGGTGTGGTAGTTAGGAGAGGGGGTGCCAGCTCAGGTGTCATCCTCTTCTGTCCGTCGCCAAAAGCCCTCGTGTTGCTGAACAGTGCGACGTTAATATTCAATCAATCAATCACAGTATACTAACAGGACGGTGGTTTCGGAATCCATGAAGACTCTAGAATTCAATATAATATTCCATAGTAAAATAATTAATAGGGTTAGGAATACACTAAATTTTAAGTATTCCGCAAATATTTAATGCGATAAATGCGAGAAGCTAATTAAATTATCAATAAATGATTTGAGAACCTTGATGTTCATATGGTGACTTCATGATTGTGCTTTAAAATCTTTATTGTTCAAATCTATTTTCCCTTCTTTTTTTTTTTTAAAAAAAAAAGTGAAGATGACACATTTGTTGTTGTTGTTCCAAATCCCCTTGGAGCAGGAAAGCATACACCAAGTCCATTTGACCTTCCGCATAAGAATGTCACAAACCAGGTCTTTTTCTCCAAACAACTGTCCCAGGGAAATGCTCCAGCAGTCCAGAAGATGATCAAAAGAAGCAGGGAGAGAGAGCAGAGACAGACAAAAAAACTACCCCTTCACAAAGGTCATATCACGCAGGTGACCACTTCTAAAGCGCACCAAGGCCATTTAAAGAGCTCTGGAATTCCTGCACTGTAGAGATAGGTCAGGACTCGTTGCTGCGTACCAGTGGCGAGCAGGAGGGTTTCGCCAAGGCAGATTCATTTTAACTCAGAGGAGGGAATGAAATTCAGAATGGCTCAAGACAGAGAAACTGGGGTTAGATAGATCACAACCCTACCACCCAACTCATCAGCTGCCTTGTTCCCAGACACACCAACTTGCGACGGTATCTACTGGAGACACACTTATTTCCTCTGACCAAGCGTAGCCAATTTGGAAATAATATCCAGACCAGTACGGTCCATAATCTTTGGCGAATTCTTCAAATAATGGATGGAGCTCCTGCTGTCTGTCAGGATCCAGATACTGTCCTTATTAGAATTGAGAGCATTATCGAGAGTACCACTGGTAGCAATGAGTTCCTATTTAAAGACGAAACAATGGTCAGAATTCCTGATGCTGATTTTTGATGACACATCTAGTTTTGATTAAAGTCACCCTATGAAGCACAGCGTCTATTGGCTTACAGTATCAGCTGCATTAGGTTTCGAACTCGCAGTTTGATAACGTCGGAAGATGACACATCAGATGAAAGACTAAAAATACCCGATTCTTCAGGACATAGAAATTTTAAGAACTCTTTGTCTAGGTTTAATTTAATTGTTATTGATACTCTTTCTTGTGGTCATAATGCTGAAACAGCGGAACATGTCTTGTTGTATTGTAACTTATATTTTTGTAAAGGAGAAAATTTTAAAAAGGAGTTGAAACGCTTAGGTATTTCCTGGCCACCTGTTTTGTCTTCGTTGGTCAATTGTACTGAGAGCCTTAATGCGTCTTGTGACAAACGACAAGCGGTTGTTGGTGTTGGGGGTTCGAGTAAACATTAGCCATAACAAGTTTTAAATTCAACTTTATTATCCCTTTGACTTAAACCACACAACTAAAGGTAGATAATGTACTAAGTAACTAATTAGAAGAGCAATCACATGGCTTAAGACTACTTAGCCTATAAGTATAATTTACTCCTCTTAATCTTGTAGCTCACTGGACTTCTACGCTATAATTCTCCGTAAATCATACTTGCACTACATCTGGTCGAAATCCTTAAGTTCAGTTTTATAACTTATCCTCCAATTATCAATAATCAACCATCCAGTGACTATCCGTCGACTAACATAGCGTACCTAAATGACAACGCTTAAATATAATCACTCATTTACATAAGTAACGTCTTCTTAGGGCAGTGCTTCTCAAAATTTCAATATTCACGACCCAATATTGGATATAATTTCATCGCCCCCTTATACAATAACAATGTATTGAATTCAATAATACTACACTTTGATGCTAAAACTACGATACGACTTTAACCTCTAAAGTGCCATCAGTCTATATAAACGTCTCGCTCAACCAAAGCATTAATTTCCCCATACGTAAATATGCGTCTTTCCAAAGTACGATCTTTTCTGTGCACTGTTATTCATAAAATATTTCCGAAGGTTTTGGAATTCAATAAAAGGACCTTGACAATGTTTGCAAAGGATTTACTTATTTCAGATCATTTCCTTCTTTATTCTTCCCCAATATATCTTATACTCGCGCCTACGTGGAAAACGATTGGCATTGGAAAGCTAATAGCGTAACTTTTATTTGTCAGTTACAAATTATCAAGATAAGTGTTACTCTTTGTATATTATTTTATGTATGACAATCCCATGGGGTCACTAGTAATTATTAAACTTGTTCCTAACTTGGTATTGTTAAATTAATTATAAGATACTTTGTGTAGCAAGGTATATAAGGGTATTATATCAGTGTAAATGTGTATTTTATTTTTTATTATGTCCGAGCGTATTTTGTTTATTTACTTTCAGTAAATTAAATTTTTTAAATAATCTTTTGCTTTCGACTTTTCAATAGGCTCGCGCCCCCCTTGTAATGTTGTCACCCCTAAGGGGGGCGCGCCCCACAGTTTGAGAAACTCTGTCTTGGGGAGAAAGTTTTCTTTAGAACATACAGTTAAAAAGAACAATTTTATCACAAGAGGATTAGTTGAAGGTTTGAGGATAGACCCGTTAGTCTTAAGAAATTTTATTTACTGTATAGATTTTTATAGGTACTTCCTCCTTCTTCATTGTTTGTGTATTTACCCTTCCCTTTTATATTATATTTGTATTTTAAATGCATTTTTAGTTTTATTTTAAATTTTATAATGCTGTTACTACTTACATCTGTAAGCCTCACGTTATGCAATGTGGACCATGAAGATATTTGCAAATAAATTAATTTTAAAAATGTCAGTTATTATCAGAAAAATTTCCTTTAAAACATTAAATTTTTTTCATGTATATGATGAATATTACAACGGCTCATTACAAATTGTATCATGTCATGTTAGTCACCATCAGAAGTATATTTGTTGTTAAAATTATATATCGTTTCTTCATTTTTTTATAAGCAGCATTAGATAACACCAGGCTTTTAAAGAAATACGAAATCTTCAACTTAACTCAATCGATTAAGAAGTCTCAGGGGTGTTAACTTTCTCTCGAGGGCTGAAAATATACACAATATTCAAATGTATATAACTCTTTGAAATTAAAATTAAATAATTCGAATCTTTTACACGTTATATATTTATAAAGGAATTGGGGCTTCAGAAAAGTGTAAAATGTTTAAATTATAATCATAATTTTAAAAATTGTAAGCATATGAAAATAAGAAACATTTCTATAAGAAATATTAATTAAGTTTTACGTTACGTATGCTATTTTCTAAAATAGTAGCTTTAATTATACTAGCAATAAGTTGATTTATAAAGTTAAATGTATCCTTATTACACTGTAATACTTTTGTGTAAATATAATAATAAATTATATTTTTCAAAAATAAAAAAAATTATATTTTCAAATTTTTTTTTAAATTTCAATACTTTTCAAAAAATTTGAAATACAAACGATATATTACTCTTAAATTAAGTAAAGTTTAAGGTGTATGATATATTTACAATTCTATAAAGTTTTATACATCAAAAGCTACTATTTTAGAAAATCGCGTGCGTAACGCAAAAATTACTTAATATTTATTACAAAATTATTTCTTATTTTCATATGCTCATAATTTTTAAAATTATGGTTATACTTCAAACATTTTGTACTTTTTTGAAACCATAATCCTTTGTAAAGAATGTGTGTATTAGATTCAAATTATATAATTTAAATTTAAAAGAATTATACCTGTTTGAAAATTGTTTATATTTTCACCTCTCATGACAAAATTAATACCCCTGAGTCTAAAATATAATAACTTATTATCTTTAGATAACTTATACTTTTAAAGCCAAACTTTCTTCAAAACAAGTGTAACATTACTAAAATTGTTACAACTAATAACTATTAATTTTATCACTTTACAAAAACAGGTTCCATTTTAAACTTTTCTTGTCTGTACGTGATAATCAAAAACAAACAATAACAATCTTCTTCGATAGAAAGCAAAAAGTCAAACTTTAATCTGTCATAAGACCCCAACATCTACTTATTTCTCCGGAATGGTTCATTAGTCAAATAATTAAATTTTATCACTTTACAATAACAGATTCTATTTGAAACTTTTCTTGCCTGTACGTGAAAAACAAAAACAAACAATAACAATCCTCTTCGATAGAAAGCAAAAAGTCAAACTTTAATCTGTCATAAGACCCCAACATCTACTTATTTCTCCGGAATGGTTTATTAGTCAAATAATTATTAATTTTATCACTTTACAAGAACAGATTCTATTTGAAACTTTTCTTGCCTGTACGTGAAAAACAAAAACAAACAATAACAATCCTCTTCGATAGAAAGCAAAAAGTCAAACTTTAATCTGTCATAAGACCCCAACACCTACTTATTTCCCCGGAATGGTTCATTAGTCAGAGATCTACCTCTCTAAATCAATCTTATCCTTACCTGAGCCATTCTTCTCCGCTATCTGTCCAAAGCCACTAACCCAGTCCATTCCGAAGGAGAATACCGCCTTTATAGAATGCGAAGCACATCATGTCGGAGACATTACATCAAGCGGTTATCTCTATCCCATTCAGACAGATAAGTTCAGGTTGTGTCCTGGCTCTCAGCTTTTAACAGTGTCCTTTTGCATTCACTGAGATTTATAACTTTGATTGTAGCAAGCCATTACAATTAAGGGGGATGGCGTCTAGTTTGTTCATTGTCGCCCAAGTTTCGCCTTTTTTCTAAAGAGCTTATCACTTTTCAAGAATTTACGATATACCCACCAACCCCTCGAACTGGAAGAGGATCTTTTAATACAGTCATTGTTTTTGAATTATTACGAGTTAACCGTTGATGTTACTATTAAGGGATCATGCATAAATTAATTTTTGTGTAGTCTTCGTCTTAAGATCAAAATCGAAATTTTGAACTTTTTTTTTTTTCAATCTGAAATATATTTTAATATTCATATAAATTAGTGTTTTTATATAACACGTCAATTACATTATTTATCTTTCTCATAAATGTCTCTGAGAGTCAGAAATATTTTATAAATCAAAATTTTTCGTTTTAGCATGTATAATTAAAATTCATTTAGTAATGCAATATATAATGTATCTAAAAGGGTTTTCATTCACCAACTCAGGTTGGAGCATTTATTTAAATATCTGAGATTATTATATAGGAGACAAAGTATGGAGCATTTATGTAGGATATTAAAAAAAAGCTCGGCTTATTATTAATTTACTTAAAAAATTTTAAACTGGCCCACACACACAACACAGATTTTCCATTAACAATTTATTTTATGTTACTCAGATATTTTTGGATTTCTTTTATTTCAATTTTTTGTTGCTGAGGCACGGAATAATTTCTCAGTAAGTTCTCTCATAAATTAATATGTGCTTAAATAGTCTTTGCGAACATTTAAATTGCAGAAGGGACGAATAAGATTAAAGTAATAGTTGCTATTATTATTTAAGTTAATCTGCATAATTCCCCGACTCCATTTAACGTTTTAAAATACAGTTTTAAAGTTAAGGGAAATTAATTTTAACGTACAATATGCTTTATGGAAGGGTAAAAAAATCGCACAGTAACTCTGACAGCATATTAACTAATTAAAAATGTTTGGGAAAAAAAAAAATAAATTATAAGCTTGCTGTAAGTGTTACATTTTGGTTATTAGACTTTTTAACGTGGAAATATGAGGTTTTATCAATTGAAATAATCTCTCTCGTCTAAGTTACGTTTAAATAACTTTTCCTAACAGAAAATTAGATTATGATTTGCTTTTAGCCGTATTATACTTCAATTTTCATTAAAAAAAATTACATTTAAAAAGATTACGGAACATATTAATATTTTACACGTATTTTGTCTTACGTAGGAAATGTATAATTTTAAGTGATCTTAATTGGGGGAAGGGCTCCCACTCGGAACGAAGATTTTGCAAGTTATATCGGCTCGTAAATGGGCAATTTTTGATCTCTACCTTATTTTTGAGTGAATGAAGTGCTTTGAATATTTTTTAAGAAACTCTTTCACACATTTGCAAAAATTTTTGTCTTGATATCTGCACCAACATTCCATTGAAGTGTAACAAATCAAAGACGCAAGAAACAAATCTGTCCTAAAATTTGATAAAATAAATTTTTGCCATGTCCCTTCTCTGGTGCCGAGACGGTGTCAGAGCGGATAAGAAAATTTCTGGAGCTGCTACTTACGAAATGCGAAGGTGTGTTGAAAGTAACGACCGTTTTATCACGCTGTAAAGCAATGAAAAGCCGCTATCTGGTTTAGCCATTATGTAATGAATTAGGCCCCTAATGGGCTCTTTTAATGGCCCACTTCGATCTCTGACTGATTTATGCGTAGGGGGTGGTCCGATAGCTCGAGATGAGAAGTCTTAATCGTACAGACGACTCGTAAGATACCGATACTGGGTTCCAAAAAGAACATTCAGAGCCTTGGGTGATTAGGTGATATGAGAGCAATAAAGAGTTAGGAAGAACATACGATGCGTTTCTTAACGTTCTTTCAGATCTTAACGTGAAGCTACTCTTAAGATTAAAGTGGAATGTTGTTGCCGTTTTACTAGTAAGTTAGTAGTAAACAAGAGCAGAAAGGAAAATAAAGTGTATTTATGTGATTACAAATATTATGTCTTCTTCAAAACAGCTGTTTAAGTTGATACATAGTGTTATTGTAACATCAATAAAATAAGCAACGTTTTTTTGTTTTGTTTGTCCATAATGGATTTCAAATTCGTAAAAATGTATAGAGATTTCCATGCTTATATATAAGCACTTAATGCTTTAGCATTTTAAGTTAGATAGAAGATAATGTTTTTTTTTTCTTTGAAAACAAGACACAAATATTTTTGGTATTTGTTAGATGCGGAAAAGCTATATCATCAAGCAAAACAAATCGTGCTAATACTTATTGTTGATATATTTAATCATAAACAAAAACAACTACAAAAACCTATAATCAGAACAGATTTAAAAATAAATAAAAGCAGTAGAAATTTAAATAAAAAATACAAGAGCTACAAAGTAAGCAGAAGTATATCGCAGAACAGACGCACCTGTTTCTGCGATTGTACTTAGCATCAAGCCAAAAAAGTAAGGAAATAACTTTGTGAATCAAATGAAATAAACGTGTTTAGAGCAAATTTTATCATTTTGCATTAATATATAATCACGCTCTTCATAATAGTTTCACAAAACATATATTACAAAAATATAGCTTAATGTTATGTGCATTTGAAACATACTATAGAAGTCATGTGTAATAAATACTCTTTATTTAGTATGAGTTGGTCCAAATATAATCCACATAAACAAGAAATTCTATATTAAAGTATTAAATGAGAAAATATATCTTAAATAAAGTTTTGTTTGCAAATAAAGGGCAATTTAACTCTAGTGAGAGAAATGTAAGCTTCAGATTTTTAAAACATTTCAAATGCACTGCAAATTAAAAACATTTTACTAGATATTACCATTAAAAATCATACCTATAGCAATATCATTTGTGTAAAAAATATTTTAACAGCCTAACAAGAATTTATGCTCAATTCAATGTAAAATTATCAAGCTAATATCAGAGTTTTTAAAAATTATGAAATTATAACTGACAACAGAATGAAGTATATATATAATATCTGAAAATAGATATTTCAACTGTAAATTTCTCTTTCCACTCATACACATGCGCACGCACACACACAGAAAGAGAGAGCGGGAGGGGTGAAAGAGAAAGAGAGAGAGAATTGTGTTATATATTTGACACATTTTGAACTTGGGATGCACAAAGCAAATATTATTGGTACCGCCAAACTAGAAGCAGCAGACACTCATGTTCACTATCAGCAGCAGAGAAAATGTGTCTAGACTAGAATGTCAGTCAAAGACTGAATCTGAATAGGCAAATTATGGTCGTAACTTAGGCATGAATAACTGGAAAGAATCTTCCGAATTGTGAAAGAAAACGGAATAGTAACAATGCAATAAATTGTAGCAGATCTTAATCAAAGACAGTTACAAAGTATCTCTCAGTGTAGTTTGTCGTATTATTCAGCATATAGGCTATAGAAGCAAAAACCAGTGAGAATATTGTTGTCAGCAAAAAACAAGATGAAACGTCTCAAGTTCACGGAGATGGTGAACAAACGGAGAAAACTGATTTGTACGATGAATATGGAAAATCCTGGAATAAATGGAAATGAGGTTATCGAAAACAGATTTTGATAGATGACTTAACACACACACACACACACACACACACACACACACACACACACCCCAAAAACCCCAAAAAAACACACACACACACACACACACAACACAAAACCAAAACAAAAACCACAAAACCCACAACACACAAACCCCAATTTTATAATATATAATTAAAATAAATAAAATAAAAGAAACGGAAAACAAAAATTGGAACCCAAAACCCAAAAATTTCCTTTTTTACAAACTGGAACCTATTATGATATGTTTTCCCTAAAGCTGTCGCTGAATTGGGCCAGCAAATTGGGTTAGAATGCTTATATATATAAAATTATATATATATATATATATATATATATTATTGAAAAAATTAAAAAATCCCGTGCACCCAAATATCCATGGGGCCCCAAAAATAAGTATTAATCATACATTACAAAGAAAAAAATGAAAAAAAAAATTGAGGTTATGAAGGATTACAAATATTTTCAACAAATTCACAGAACTTTTTAAAAGTACTTCTGGGGGAAATAAGTTACTGAAAATTTGGGTGCTAATTTATATTAAGTTCCTTGAAAGCCAGTCTTATGATCTTTCTCTTCTCTCTCTGACATACTTGGAACACAGAAGGAGCACATGTTCTACATTTTCCTCGACACCAATATTACAATCACAGGAAGATGACGGAACCAAATTAAATTTGTGCAAGTAGCTTTTAAAGTTTCCATGACCAGTTAGAAATTAGGTTATTTTGTAATTAGTACAAAAATAATGGCAGAACCTTACTAATACTTGGAAAAAAATTTTTTGTCAGGCTTCCTTTACTTGAAATGAGATATTCTTGATTCCAAGACTTCACCATTCTTTCTTTCATAATCTTGTAAAATGATTTAGCAATATTAACGGCTTAATGCATATTGTAGTGTGGTTCAAATACGTGGGATCAATTTGAATCCAAAATTTATCATCAAGAAGACTTGTTTTAGACCACCCAAAATCCCTGCATAAAATTGCTTTTTAGTTTTATAGGCTTGAAAGAGGAGAAAAATTACCGTACTTCAACTCATTTCAGATCATAATGCAGCACGGACAACAATATCTGTAACTACGATGTGCAGACGTCTTCACAACCTTAATCCACTTCTTGATTCCTTGAGTACGTTTCTCTAAATTGTCAGCAAGAAGTATTTACGTTTGATACGAGGACACGTTTTACGAATCAGATTGCGATGGGTTTCTGCACTCTTCCCAGAAGAGTCCCGGTTTACTTTGGAGAATGAGTTGTCGTGTACTACGCTGTATTAAAAAGAACCTGATACCAAGTACTTCCAGTCTAACCTTTTTGAAAAGCACAGATGTTAAGGATACAGGATCACATGAATTGAAATAGAATTTCTTTTGGTGGTCACACAGATCTAAATGTGCTCAACAGAGAAACTCTGACCATTTTGAAATATATGAGATATTTGATCCAAATAGAATACCATATGCTGGTGAATTTATTTTAATGGATTATAATGCCATCCAGTAGCTCAAAAAAGAATTTTCAACGGGGGGGCAGGGGCGAATGTCCCCCTTTTTTTTATCATGCCTACATATCGCCCTACATCGCCGCCCTACATATTCTTTTGATTTTGTCGATTTTCACGAACAAAAACAATACAAAATTAATTATTGAATAAATAATTATCATTAATTAATGAAATTTAATTATTAATAACAAATATATAATTAAATTTTATGTAATATATACATAGGATTATAACCAATCGAAAAATCAAGGGCTATGGAGGGTGACCAGACCCCTAGGATACCCCCCTTGTGTGCGCCACTGATGCCATCTCATACACACAGATCTGACGTTGATGAATATCTTGAATATTAACCCTTTCGTGGGCCTTGGGAAAAATTCTTCCCATCTAAATGATCTTACAAAATACACCTGTGAGAAGCGCACACACAAATTCCATTATAATATATTAGCCTTCTGTTATAACGATGGGAAAACTAATTCCTGCATCAGAGAGTTTTGTGCTACTGCTCATAATCCAGCGATTATGACATCTGTAAAAAAAGATGGTACTAAAGAAGTACCTTGTCCAGAAGCTGTTGCTGTATATAAAGATTTTATGGGTGGAGTTGAATGCTTCGGTCACAAAGAAAAGAAAGATACAAAATCAGAAGATCTGTAAAACTATGAAATCGTATCTTTTGTTCTCTTATTGACCATAAATCATAAATAGCTTCATACTGGGGCAATTAAACAAAAGAAACATAAGTTTAGACCAGCTAACATTCCGAATAGCATTAGCTCGTCAACTAATAGACGGATATTCCTCAAAAAAATGATCTGTTAGCTTCCAAGCAAAGAAGTGTGTAGTTCCGTATGATGTGCTCTTAGCCAATGTGGGAAATCATATGCCAAAGAGGGTTTTGAACTATAGACGATGTACGAAATGTCACATAAAGGGACAAGAAAAGGGGCCGCTACATGTGTGCAGAGTGTGATGTCCCCTCCTGCACTGCAACATGCTTCTCATTTTTTCATAGCAAATAATAACCATTAAATTTAATTTACCTTTATGATGGTGAATAGGTTCCTTGAGAAGTATTCATCCCACCCCTAAAATTTGGCAAAAAAAATACATTTCCTTAAACGTAATTGTTTAATTGTTAATAAAATATAAAAACTGCGAGAAATTCTAGAGAAATAAATGGCCCACGAAAGGGGTAAGACTGAACGAAATGAAATGGTCAAAGAGAGAATTCAATGTTTGACTTTCAATCGACAGATAGGTGGCTGCTTTAAGTCATTTTCCGAGATCGCTGAATGAGTTGCAATTAATTCTGCTCCATCATATGAGCAATCCTTATTCTATTTATTTTTCCGCATTCATAAGTCTGACAATTTAATTTACAGTATATTAAGTTGATGCCGTCCATGCATTACAAGTATAGGTGTACCAATCAAAGCCAATTATTTAGATGTTTTTGTAAAACTCTATGATTCATTTTTTTATCATACATTGGATTTTTACAAAAAAAAAATCACTGTATGATGTCTGGAGTTACAAATAAAATACATAAGAATTTTATTTGTAATTTCTACTTGGTATTAAAATTATGTAATATTCAATAAATTACTGTGTAAAGCGCAATTTTCTATCAAATGTATGTTTTCATGTTCATTAATTTTCAAATCAGAGGAAATAGATTGATTTAATTTTAACTTTTCGAGACGAGAATATCAATGATTACTTGAAACAAGAAATTGAAAGTATTTTTGATCTGAAAACTACCTACCCGTCTGCTTACTTTTTAATGCCGTCATGATCAAAAATCTGCTTATTTTGTAATGCTACTAAAATCAGAATAATTTTGATTCTTTTCTGAAGTTCTTTTGATTCATTTAGTAAGATTTACACAATAAATAGAAAATTACATTAATTCTAGAAAAAAAAAATTGTTTTTCCAAAACAAGATATTAATTTTAAAATAAATAAAAGATATTTGACTGAAGAATTTTGTGTGTAAACATTCGATGTTTATAAAAGCTATATACTGGACCAATGCAAATAAAAAAAGCAAAATATTAACAGAGGCCACATAATAAAAATGGACCATTTCTTACAAACAGACAAGATATACAGTTGAACCCCGAATTACCGACTCCTTTTTAACGAATTTCGTTATTTAACGAATTTTTCTCTTCATTGTAAAATGAAGGCGAAAACCTGTATTTAACGAATTATTTTAACAGCCGAACATTTTTTTTTATTAATTTGTATAACAAAATATATATATATATTTTTTTCCAAATGACATATTCACTTGTCCAGAACAGAAAAAGATTTTTCTTGTCAGCAGCAAATTTCATCAGGAGATGGTTCAAACCATTATTAGAGATTCTACAGGTGAAGATCAGTCATGAGTGTAACCTATCGCGTAAGTTTTGAATAGGGCAGGGTATTCCTTTCTATTCTCATCCGATTACAGAAAGCAGGAGATATTTTAAAATTTTAAACATTTGATAATGGTCTGCAACTGAAGTTGTGGAAATAGTTGATTTGTTGGAGGTAATGAAGAGCGATTCTGATGCAGAAATTGATAATGAAACTTCTATCAAAATTGCTGCATTTTCTAAAGCTTTACATTGCTTGGAAACTGTGAAAACGTACCTCATGCAGAACATATAAATGATAAAGTATTTTCTTCTCTGCATAAAGTCGAAATAAAGCACATTTGAGTCAGGAATCAAAAAGACTGACAAACATTTATCAGTATTTTATGAAATTTCCAATTAATTGGAACGTAATAATTTGCTAAATGTATTTTTAGCTGTTGAATAAAATGCGTGTATTTTCTAACTATGTACATTTTTGTGTAGTTGCTGGCTGTAGATTTTCGAGAAGGTAAGTGAAAAAATTACTATTTTGTTTGAACCCTGATGTAACGAATAACTCCGATTTAACGAGCCAAATGTTCGGTCTCGATGAATTCGTTAAATAGGGGTTCGACTGTAATTTGATTTGATTCTAGCCATTGTATCTAAGTGAGTTTCTTGAGAGGTAAAATGGTTAATTCATGGATTTATAGCTTTTTAACAGCACACTGTGAAGTAATGCGAGAACTATTGGAGTAGGACCTCACAATTTTGAGCTGCGGTCAAATGAAGAAGACGACAGAGTTGGCAATCCACTCTCTAAACGTCCACACAACACCAAAGTTAGGATTTTGAGTCTCTACAGATGAAATTATCACATTTAAAAAAGTGCCCTTAAAATCTCCACCATTCAACGAAAAACCTTTTTTTTTAATCAAAAAAGTTTTTGCAGCATTTAGTTATGCTGCAATATCGAAACGTTTAAGTTTCAAATCTTTTACTTATTGACAAACCTTTTATTAAAAAAGAATACGAGGAAAAATTGTAAGTTTGCAATAATGCATGTAAGTAATTCAAGCTTTCAGCAGTAATACATAAATGTCAGTTGATAAATAAATAATTAAATTATTTCGAAAATTTTTTTATTGTACTTATTTTGAGTTTTTGGTGTTAAAACAATTTTTGAAAAAATTCGGAATTTAACACAAAAATTTTGAATATCAGAAATATGTATGCAATCTTAATGCTGGTGATGATTACTTCCAGGAATTAAAAAAGAGAGAAATGCGATTTCTAGGAAATGAAAAAACACATTCCACGTTTCTGTTATTTTCTTCATATTACTTGATGCATAGTAAAATAATTAGTAGCAATTCTTTCCTTCGGAGAAATCTTCCATTAACTAAAATTTTTGAAACATTTATTTAAGCTACTAAAATTTTTTGACACACTCCTGAATTTTTATATTTATGCTTCAAAAAGCATACCAAAGTATTTATAATTTTGGACTAGTGTTACTTAAGGTATCTGACTACGTTCGCGGGGGGAATCATGATTTTAAAAAAGCGCATAAATGGATAATTTTCATAATATTTAGTGTCAATTAGATTAGAATACATTATAAAATTGTTTTAAGGACATTGTGACAAAAAAAACCCCAATTATTTAAATACAATATTTAGACAAAAAAATTAGCTTAGAATAACCTTTTTTCAAAATGTTCTCCTTTTATGAAAAATGCTTCTATTATAATAATATTTTGCCTGTATATAGCTCACACCTTTGTACAGAGGCTCAACTGTGATTTTTGAAAAATTTCCATTTTCAGAGTTACAACCCATTGAAATAATATTATCGGCGTTTTTTTTTCTTAAAATTTTTCCCTTCTGTGGTCGTAAAACATGGATAAATCGACTTCCGAGTTATGCATTTCAAAAATTCTAGTTGAGCCTCTGTACAAAGGTCTGAGCTATATACAGGCAAAATATTATTTTAATAGAAGCATTTTTCACAAAAGGAGAAAATTTTGAAAATGGGTCGTTCTATGTTCCTTTTTTGTCAAAATATTGCACTTAATAATTTTTTATTGTAATACTATTCTTAAAAAACAATTTTATATACTTTTTCTAATCTAAGTGACATTAAATATCATAAATATTATCCAGTTATACGGTTTTGCAAAATTACGGTTCTGAACGTAGTCGGATACCTTAAAATGTTTTTAAAATCATCCACAGAATTTTACCTTAATAAATATACTTTCTATTGCTTGGGTATTCAATAGAAATTTCCCATATTTGTAAAAATTATAACATGAAAGTAAGGTTGCTTCAAACTTACTAGTTCATGTAAGGGGAAAAAATCTATATATATCCTTGTAAAAATATCATCTCTTTAAAATATAAAACATAAATTAAAAAATAATAATAATAAAAAAAAATTCAAAAAAATTGCTATGACGTATTTTATTTATTTATTTTTTTAACTAAAAGTTCATAGCAATTAAAACTTTCGCATTCCGTGCACTTTTTAAATTAAAACTTTTTCAAGAAATTCAGTCTCAAGAAAGCGTTATTTTAATATTAGAAGATTAAAATAACGATTCATATTCGATTCAAAGAGGATTAAGGTTTTATTAGTAAATTTTGGAATTGTTTTGAATTTTAAGAGAGGTTCATCTATTCGATTAATCCCTAACAACTGTTTCTGTGTGTGTGATATTGTTATTTTATTTTAAATTTGTAAGGGTTGCAAAAATAGTTATTATATTCGTTAAAAGTAGTTAAAGCATTGACGAATTTCAAAGCAAATGAAAATAAGTATTATGTTTATAAGAAATATCTGTTTTAGATGCAATGCGAACAAGTCTTTAAACATTAAGTATAAAACTTACACTTCTAGCAATTACGGAAGGTAAGAATAATCCTTAGATATTTCGGTATTTTTTTTTTCCATAGTTTTAAAAATGTTCATCAAAGATGAAAAAACATAATTTTTAAAAATGTAATTTTTAATTTAAGGGGACACAGTACGATTCAATTGATGAAAATAGGTTAAAAAAACAAATTTAATTTCCTTAGCCTAAATTATCTCTTTTATATTCTTATCTATTATCTCACAAAATTTTAACTCGAAGTTTAAAGAACTCAGAGTTGTCATAACTTTAAGATTCGTTTTCATTCACATCCAAAGGCAAATCAAAACTTTAAACTGACTTATCCCAGAAAGATAAAATAGCTAGTTTGTCTTCATTTAAAATCCTAAAACTTTTTGTCGCCAAATGTTTTAATATTTTTCTAACCACAGGTAAGCACAAGATACGTAAATAAAATGTTGGTATGCATTTTTGAATCAAAGTGATACTTATTTTTTAAAAAATAATTAAATTTAGAATATATACATTTTTTAAGGAATTTTCAATACACATTCATAAAAAGAAAATTGAATACCACAATACCATGTTATCCCAAAACCCATACCAAATTTTGTACATAATTTGACGAACTTGTAATTTAAATTTCGTATGTGTGCGTCAATCTTTGTAGGAGGAGTAGCATTTTATAATCACTTCCTAAATTTTGAATTTTTCCCTTAAAAATTAAATGGTTACCTTTTTTATGAAATTTTGAGCACAAAATCTGTTTTACATAATACATTCACATAGGAAGCAACCAAAAAAAAATTGATATTCATTAAATTAAAATTTTTTTGTGTAAATCACAATGTCCCCATAAAATCAACTTAGTAAAATTGTCTTAAGTATTTAAGAACATTTCTTGACCCGGCTGGGTGGCATATTTGGTTTGTCTCTAGCCTTCTGTCCCTAAGGTAGCGCATTCAACCACGACCCAAGTCGGTGGATTTTCCTAAAGCAGAAAATCGACAGTGGCCGTGTCGTGTGATTATACGGCATATGGCATGAAAAAGATCTCTTGAGTGTCCGTTCGGCTTGGGTGAGTGAGTAAAGTGAATATTGTCGCACTGTTCAGCTGGCAAGAGTGGCTTTTGGCGACGGACCACGGGCTTGAACCATGGTCAAGTGACGTGGACGACACATGAGCTGGCACCCTTTCTCCTAACTACCACCACCATTCAACGGAGACGTTTGAGCTCTCGACAGATTTAACGTGCATCTCTCCCCTACACGTCGGTTCAGTGGTGCTCGGGTTCGAACCCGTGACAAGCGCAGTCACGATCCGATACCTGACCACCGGCTACCGCGGACCCGTTCGACTTGATGCTCGGCAAAATTAAAACTCATAAGTGTACAAAATTTCAACACGGCAGAAATCCCCTCAGGTGCCTCCCTCTGGGAAGAAACCGGTGCCAAAATACCTGTAAATTGGTAATGCCCCAAATTGTGCCGCACTAAAAAGTGATACCCAGATCCTGAAAGGTACCGTCTGCAAAGGTAGAAATACCAATAGGCATCCCCATTATTAAAAAAAAAAAACATTAAATATTTATGCAGTCCTTTTTGCAACAGACAAACAACAGTAAAGAGTAATATCACACACGCAATGCGATTTTATTTTAAAAAATTAAAAATATTACAGTTTAGTCGATTGGGCAATCATATCAGTTTGAACTTAAACTAAGTTTATTACCTTTCCAGCCAAAAAACTACATTTTGAACTGAAAGCCCACTCAAAGTAATGATGTCTGATCCAGACGCGTCTGTGCTCATATAACAACGAAAGGAATCATAAACATTTGATATCACAAGATGCTCATATTGTGCAACCCGAATAGACAAGCATGCCTTTAAGAAAACCTTTTTTGAAGATTGGTGGTTTTCAACCACAATCGCTGCTTCTCCTTCTTTCCATTCTAAAAAAAAGGCATTTGACTTTTTGAATATAACTCTCCTGTTCGCATCCGAAAGAATTTCGGGGTAATCCAGTAAAAAAGGTACCACAAAGGGTCTTAAGGAGTACCTCACCTATAAAGTTCTGAGAGAAATAGAAATTGATCAAGAATCAAAGGTGGAAAAAGATTACATCAACTGTATAAAGAGTAATGTTCCCCACTTTTTTTCCCTCCGTAGTTGTAGACAGTCAAATGATAGTACCTCCCGGCTTTGCTGGGACCTCTTAGATGTAAGACCACCCTAGTCTGAAGTGATGCAAGGAAAGGGAAAAAAAAAAGAATGTAAAAGGGAAATACCCCCTAAGCATAGGTAAATAAAAATCTGATGGAGGGTCACTTCTAATCGTAAGTGTCCTTCGAAATGGAATGGCTAATACAAGTGAGTGGACCGTGAGGAAGGTAAGAGAGAGGGGGAGGGAGTAGAGGACTGCCGAGAAAGCTTCCAGCAGACTATGCCTAAGGTGTTCGGTATTTTGCGAGATCTTAGACTGGGTAAGAATGCAAGATTTCTCATCGATTTGGGGGTTGCCATTTAACTAAGAGGAGAAAACTCGCCAATAGTGCTGTCGGAAATTGGATGGCTTTGATGCGAAAATGAGCCAATAAAAACTTGATTTATACCTCGCTGAGCGTGATGTCAAGGTTCGAGGTCATGTTGTGATAAACTTATTTTGATGCGTGCGTATTAGGAAAAGAGGCATATCGTTATTTGTTGTAAAACAAATACTGAAGTAGATGAATGAAAGTGGGCTTAAATAAATAGAGTGTTCTGCAGGGAAAAAAATAATACTTTGTTGAAAGTACAATCACCCATTCATTTATCAAAATTCTCCATATGTGAAATTTACAATATACTGTTTTTTTTTAATATTTCAACGAAAAATAAATTTTCTAGTTGATGTAAGTAATTTCTATTTGTCAATTGTTTGCTTGAAAGAAGGATTTCCCTCTTTTTCCGGTCTCTTGTGATATTATTTTAAGAAAAGCATCGACTCCAGTGGTGCACACAAGAGGAGTAAACCCCCTCCTCAACGCAACCCCCCTTCATCACGCTTGAATTTTATTCCGATTGATTATAATTCTATGTATAGAGTACTTAAAATTTAATTAAGTATTTGTTACTAATAATTAATTTTATTAATTAATGCTAATTATTTATTCAATAATGAATTTTTTTCTGTTTTTTGTTCCCCATAATCGACAAAATTAAAAGAATAAGCTTGGCGGAGTATTGGGATGTGTTGCAAGAATGGGGTGGATTTTCACAAACCTCGAACCCCCCTCCCCCCTAGAAAAATTCCTGTGTGCGCCACTGATTAACTCCATCCAGTAGCGCACACAGAAGTTTCCAAGGGGGGGGGGTTCAGGGTCGAAAGTCCACCATTCTTGTATCATGCTCCTTTTGATTTTGTCGATTTTGGGGAACAAACAGTAAAAACGAGTATTGTATAAATAATTAGTATTCATTAATAAAAATTTAAACATTAAAACAAATATTTAATTAAATTTTACTATTATATACTTAAAATTATAATCAATCGGAAAAATCAAGGACTTTGGGAGGGTGTGTGTCACTGACTCCATTTCAAAAATATATAAACATGACAAAATACAAAGGAAAAAAAAAACCCGGATATAATAACATTTGCCTATATTTTTCCCACGAAATTTTCTGAATGATAATTTGTGAGCTTGCTATTATTGCTTATTATTCTTTTTTAAAACTCTTCCTCTTAAAGTGTATTTCTGAAATAAATTTGCTTTTGCATAGATACTCATGCTTCCGGAAATATCATAACTGTTGTTTATTTATCAATATTCATACATTATACACATTTCGTAATCTGTAAAAAAGGCTCACCAGTTAGTTCATTCATTTCAATTGTTGATTCAAGAAAAAGAAAGGGGGAAAAAAAGTCATTTGAAAAGTTCTTAGTTAAAAAAAATGACTATATATATATATATATATATATATATATATATATATATATATATATAGTTTTTAATCTGGTAATTTATTAATTTAGAATACAATTTTTTGATTGCAGGTGAACACAATTATTTTAGCAATATTCATCGTTAATAAAACCAGAATGTATTAGTTTTTAATTGTATTATGTATTCGTAAGGAAATATAGAATATACATAAAATATGAATATTTTTTAATTTTTAAAAATCGTTCATATATCGGTTGTGATAAGACATTTATTACATTATAATTATTCATTACCTTATATCATTTATTACACACATATATCTATATACAGATTAGACCATTCAAACTGCAGCACCATGATGAAAAGAGATATCGAAGTTTGAATTCATTGGACAAATAATTAAAGAGTGAAATAATCGAAATAACATCTCTGTTTTAAATTTGAATACAAAGAAATAAGTATTTTGAGTAGCGGCTGTGACTGCAATAAACTATAGCAACACACTTTTGCATTTGACGAAAATAAGCTTGGGTTGTCTTGCTGCGGTATATCAGTCTTCCTACTATTACCATACAATAGCAAAGTAGTGGTAGTAATAGATGGTACATTCTCGCTCAAATGTTTGTTAACCATCAACCATGTGTGTTCGATGGGCGACAAGCTGGAAGAACGGGTGACCAAGGCCTCCTTTAAGACACTGAGGTGTTGTATGCGGAATCATGATCCATCTTAAAATCAATACCATGCCATTCCACAATAACATCTTAAGACTTCTTGAGATCCTTGACCCCTGTCTAAAAGCAGTCCTCCTTTGCAACCCTTTTAAGAGTACAGCACATAGCATTTGTTGTCAAATACTCGTACAAACGGTTTCCTGTAACAAATAAATATGAGCAACTGACAACCTCACAAACCTTGGCACAAACCGGCTGCAGCCTTTCGACTAAGGAATAATGATGGTATATGGTGGTAGGCCTAGACACGAAGAATGGACATGACATAATAATGCAATCTTGCCATCATTATCCAAGAATAACTTTGATGAGTCAAAGTATTTGGTTCATGATCTTATTAAGGTCGAGTGATGAACGAGAAGAGGTCCCGGCCCACAATCGGTCTGTACCTTAAAAAGTCCATTTTAGCGTTTTCCGCCACACAGCTGTAAATTGGCTTTTTTTGTGGATATGATCCCCATGTACAATAAACACCTGCACCCTTAAAATATCTTGTCTTGACACCCCGAGGAACCCCCTACTCCACCCACGAGCCGGATGTAACTCCAGCATAAAGGTGCCAACCACTACCATTTAAAAAGGCCCTGGAGAGGGCAAGAAGGGACAGTTGGAAACTTTCGCGGATACTGGACGTAACCTCCACCCTCGCCAACAACATCATTTGAACTCTAATGATCTCCTCAATATTTTTAATAACTTCAATGTATATACTGTAATTTATAGCTAAGACGTAAATAAACTAAATATTTAAATTAATAAATATCACACTGCCTTTATTTATCTAAAACGTCACACCCTGCATATCCGGCATTCAACATATCATTGCAATCACAAAAGCCAGTAGTGCCAAATATAGTCACAATTTCTGCTGGAGATGATGTTGAATGGTTTCAGCTGATGCAGATTGTGTTATGCAACAGATTTTAATCCTAGCAATATTGGAGTGAGATCCGACATTGCTATCAGTGGTGTACACAAGAGTAGGGAATACAGACCAACAAGTTTTTAATTTTTATCATAGCGATTATCCCCTGGGCATTTTCGTCTGCGTGCTTTCTAGAAAGTGCCCCCCCCCCCCGTAAGAGAGGTGTGTGTACGCTACTAATTGTTATGCGCACAATGTGGTGGTCCTTACAATCAGTTGTGTCAGGCAGATGCGGTATCTCCCGTCAGTTAATCTGTTTCTCCTGCATCACTGGATTCCATATTTGCATCACTTTGGCTTAATTTCGTCCAACTGGAAGTTCAAATTTTGGTAGAATAAATTGCTATATCTTTCAAAGAAACTCAGAAACGGCTCGATTTAGTATATTATTTTTGAACAAGGCATAGTTAAACTTTTTTTCGCAAAATACTAAGAATAAGAAAATATTAAAAAAAATTAAATTAATAAAAATTTAGAAAGTACAGTTGGAAAACACAATTTTAGTACATCAAAAACAGTCATCTATTCTTCCTTAAAACAGAGTCTGTAGGTGGCGCTACAATCGCACTCAATTCACAATGCATTGCAATACTAATCATTGCATGTTTTCTTTGTCTGTGACGTAATCAAGGGAGGGGTTTGGTGATTCACCCCTCAAAATCCAACAGATTTTCAATTTTTCCAAAAAATTACTCTCCTATTACTAATTAAAGACCTCTTCCTCTCCTTTTTCAGAACATAACCCCCTCATAGATATTCACATGCACGCTACAAATATGAATTTCATGCTCAGTATATGCTTTCTTTCATCGTGTTGCTTTTTAAATATAGCCAGCAGTGTATATGACATATATACGCATACATATCCTCCCACATATCCAGGGACATCTTACGGCATGGGCCAACTGGGCCCGCGCCCAGGGCCTCACGCGCGGTGGGATCCTCGTTTCGTTCTTGACTCTTTCCGAATAAGATCATGATCCAGATAATTTTAACGGTGAAATATTATTTTCGTTCACATTCTCCGAAAAACAGGGAATTTCAAACTGCATGTGAACTGGCAAAATTGGTAAGACTACATTATTATGTGATGACCGCTGTCCATTTCCACGCCTAGTACTAATAGCAAAAACAATTATTAAATTCATTTTGTCGAAATGAGGCAATCGGTCGAGCTCTTTGTGTCTAGGTTTTTGAGATTGTGAGTCGTGCACATTTATTTGTTTCAAAAATTACCTTTTTAACGAGTACTTGACAATGCATGCTACTATCTATTTTTAAAAATCTTAAGTAGGGTCTACATTGGTGCATAGGAGCCCAGGGCCACCAAGAATCTTAAGATTTCTTTGGGCCCAGGGCCTCAAAGAGTCTTAAGACCAGGGGCGTAGCTACCGACGTATCAACCGTGTCAATGATACGGGGCCCCCAAGCTAGAGGGGCCCCAACGCGTATTTGTAAATATTAAGATGCTTGAGAGAGGGCCCCCAAGGAGTCCCAAGGAACAGGGCCCACTCAGGATTAGCTCCAATGCTTAAGACATATCCTGCACATATCCCCACCCTTTTCGAACAAAAACGTAAAAATCTAGAGTTTTAGAAATATATTTGTCAAATTACAAATATCTTGAATAATGATACGCAATTTCGTCTCATTAATGAATATACTCTTATATATCTCACTTATATATTGGAAAATACACTTTCTATTTGTAATTTTTACTGCATTTAGGTACGTCACTGTTTTTCTTCTCTCGTTTATATCTTACAGAGCAATGGGAGTGATATAGCAGCCAATTATGGCAACCCTGCTTGTCCTTTTCTTGGGGGTGGGGCAGCCTCTTCATACCGGTGGGCTTCCGTGCAGTTTACAGCCCTTCTTAATTCAATTTTCTCCCCGTGGATGGGAATTCAGCCATTCACCGGGTTCATCAATTATTCCCGAGTTCTGCCGCTCTCTACCAGATGAAGTCTTCCTTTCAGCTGTATTAAGGCCAAATTCGAAAACTGACTCATACACACGAGATGTAGCTTCAAATATTAAAAAAAAAAGTATAAAAAAACTGTACGCATCCCCCTCCCCTTTCTACTTTTTATATCTTTTATGCTGATTTTTTTTTCATGTCTCCTTAAAAGAAACAAATCCGCCAGACGGTTTGCATCCCCCCTCATAAGTATATATTTAAAAATAAATTTTTTTTCTTTTAAAAAAAAGATTTTTTAAAGATTTATTTTTTATAAAGTTATTCTTCCACTCTAAAGTCTACGTGCGTTTTAATTTGGTTATCATAAGGTTGTGTGAGTCCAGTCTCGAAATTTCTTTTTTTTTTTTTTACTTATTCTGTCTTTTCTTTAATTTTTCAAGTTGGAGGCGGATATCTTTTTTTTTTACGACGCTTTTTAAACTTTTGTCATATCTTTTACAAACAGTTTTTACCTTACAATGAAAAAATGCTCCTGTCACGGAGAATTTTTAATGTGTCGCTTGAGATGCGATTTTTCTTTTCATGTTTTAAATGTGATGCTGAGATTCCGGCTAGGGAAAGGAATGAAAAAGAGAGAGAGAGAGAGAGAAAGAAACATGGTTTTTTATCACCTTCTCAATTACACAGACTGGGACATGACTTAAATCCCCATTTGCAGTGAATTTAAAAATGTCTCTCTTAAAGAAAGATGGTTCAGAATTCATGACCTAACGATAAATATCCTTTCTTTTGTAACTTAATTTTTATTTTGGGCTTATAGAGTTCGAAAACGTTTTAGTTTAGATTTTTTGGGGAGAGTAGAATGATTTATGTATCGGTCACACACCGCGGAAAAATAATAAATTGCTATGAAATGGTTGAAAAACTTCAAGCTTAAGCATTATCTTTTATATTTAGAGAGAGAGATTCCCCTGACACACAAAATTAATAACTACAAAAGAACAAAAAAAAAAAAAAATTAAAATTTATTGTAAGTCACAATGTAGCAAAGTTTTGTATCCTTTCATTTTGTGTGTAAAAATTTTTAAAAAGTGATCTTTTTTTTAAAAAAAATTCAGTTTTCATGAAATAGGAATCTAATAACTATTGCACGTTTAAATATTGCACGTTATCTAATCAATGACAATTCGATTTAATTGAATGTGTTCTACTGATTCAAACCCATTCCGAAGATCATAATAATTGAAAGTGGAAAAATAAAAACTTGCAAGAAGTTTGCAAACGAATTATAATTTTGACTTGGTAATGAATAATATTTTACCCATTTCAAATGTACATTCAATTTTTTGGGTCAACTTCAACACTTAAACAATTGACTCCAGAGTCTCTCGCACAATAACCAATTTTATGGTGCAAACACTCCATTTTTATGGTTCTCTTTTAGTCGATAGCTTAATTACTCCTTCATTATTCTCATGACACAATCATGACACAGTTTCTAGTGGACTGGTATTTATTTTTTACTCACAACACTTTTTACATCCACATCAGAATTACTGGGCATGCGCAAACACAGTTCACATATTCTTATTTGAAGACACAACAATACACACCTAATTCTCTTAATTACACAGATGGCGTTTCGCATGCCGTGAACTGACACAATTTTTTAATGTTATGTTGTTGTTGTTACTAATGCCACCTGATCGGCAAAGGCCAGATCGAGGCCCACGAAATTCATCATGGTAAAGGGCTAAGTGACGCCTGTCGTTAGCCGTATAGCACTATACAGGTGACAGTACAATTTGGCTCGATTCCACCCCAATTTAGAGGGAGAACACTCTGGGAGTGGTCAGAGGCCTCCCACCTCTCTTCCCCTTCCACTAACCTCACGAGAGGACTTGCGGCTCGACGGCTATTTAGAGTACCCCCATGCCGATCAGGCACTATACATTTACAAACATCCATGTCTTCTCCGGAATTCGAACCCAGTCCCTACGGCACAGTAGTCAGCGTCGCTAACCACTGTACTGGATGGGTATGGTGGTAACCCTTCCGGTAAACCTATGTGTAAACCTTTATAATGTAAACCTATTATTACGGAGATTGAAGCTGTTGCATTATAATCATGAAATATGAAATAAAAGTAAACATATTACTTTTTTTAAAAAGTAAAGAAGAATATAAGGCAATCATGAAATAAAAAATTAAAACTATGTAACATACTGCTTATACTGTACTGTGTAAAGTTTTATATATCGAACGATTTCTCATCAGAGATGTGACTATGGAATCTAACGAACTGATGGAAATTCTATATATATACGAAAGCAAATACATTTGAAAAAAATTAAGGTAAAATAGTGATATTTTCATCAAAAAGAACTGTCCAATAAACAAAATAAATGTTTCTCTGTAAAAAATTCAGAATATTGTTAGTAAAATTCTTGTCAAGAATTATTTTTTTATTTAATAAGCACATATTGAGAAAACTTCTGAATGAATATAGGCACACAAAAATTAAAATAACGAATTACGGAAAATTTTCACTTTACATAAAATGAAAAAAGAGAATTCGATTAGAAAGAAACCATTGTGTTTAGCAAGATAAACTTGAATGAGGTTTTTTTTATCAAAAGCCTGGACATAAATGAAAAACCGCAAAACCCTGTTAAATGCATAATAACTGTTTTCTAACAAAATGATTAATTTTTTGCTATACACGCGTGCTTTTCAGTCCATATTTCTTATACTTTTGTGTGAAGAATACTTCGTAAAATTACAATGTGTAATTTTTTAGTAGCAGTTCTATTTTTTATAGGGTAATTGTGTGAGCAATTGGCAGTTTATTGATATCACACTTTGAAGCAACAGGAGGGCTATTGGCAACGAACTTTGCAATTTTGAACTACGGTCAAGTGACGAGGACGACATTTAAGCTGGCACCCCCTCTCTGACTTTCACACCTCTCCAACATGAGGACTTAAATCCTTAACAGATTTAACGTGCCTTTGGACCTCTACACGGAGGGTATGTTATTCTGCGAGTAATTTCTTTAAAAATCGATATATAAATATGCGTTTGATTATACGTTGCATGTTGTTTTAATTAAGATGCATATTTGAATTTGCTTCGTGTCTTGTCACAAATAAAACAATAACTTATTTTTAGTAAAATATTGTTCTCTTTTCTTATTAAAAATAATTTATTACAAAATCTCCTCTACTTTACAACATCTAAACTTGTATTTGTGTTACGATATTTAGAATATAATTATATTTATATTCACCATCTAATGAAATATTACGATACTATTAATTTTTCATAAAAATGTTTCGCTAAGTAACCTTCTGCTACAAATAGTTTCTTAACTACTCTCGGAAAATCATGATTACTTAACACATCCTTAAATTGCAACACATTCTGGTATATGCTTTTGAAGCATAAATACACAGCCTAGACAAGAAGAGAAGTCACAGAACACCAACACAGTCTTTAATTGCTACTCTCTGACTTCTTCAGCAAAACGTGACACAGCCATACTGCTTGCCCCACATAAACTGCTACCGAAGATGAAGTTAGAAGAGCCACCCAAAAATAACGCTCTTCAGTGTGGCTAAATAGCCGTAGCATATTCAGAGAATTCTTCCGTGTGAAGCTACTTTGCTCAGATTCGGTGGCTGTTTGGAAATTCAATTACCGTAAATTAAGCAGCTAGTTTGCGTAATTAATATATTCAGTAGCCCCGCTTTAATTAGGAGGAAAGGAGTTATAACCCTTGAAATAGGGTTTGGGAAGAAGGCGTCGGAAGGTCTTAATCGAGTTTGCCGTAATTACGTCCACTAATCACAAGAACTTGGAGTGACATCATCACTTAGCGAGCCAATCAGTATTGCTCGGGGCACAAGTATGGAAGACGTCTTCTTCTGTGATATAAGACACGGAATGGTAAAGAGGAAAAGGCTCCCATGAGAAAACTGCGACCGCAGAATTGTCTTGTTAATCTTGAGCCATTTAAAGGCAAGTAAAGATCACAAATAGGAAGAAAAGTATATATAGGCGTATATTTACTTCAGCAGGACTGTGCTATGTTTATAGCTACTGTGGCATCTATCTTAAATTTTTGGTATTTCTTTACAATGAGTTTTGAAATATATGTGCATATCTCTACATATTTATATATATTTATTTGAATTTCTAGTGTTTATTCGAATTTTGGTAGTCTATTAATTTCAATGTTTACCTCCCCCCTCTCTCTCTCTTTAAAAAGAATATTTATATGTTACATTATTTTCATAATTAAAAGTACATCATACTATTATTTCATTAAGGAAGCGTTTCTCAAACTGTGGGGCGCGCCTCCCTTGGGGGGGAAGCGTGATAACTCTACGAGAGGGGGGGGCGTGAGCATATTGAAAAGTCGAAAACAAAAGATTATTTAAAAAAATTATTAATTTACTGAAAATAAACAAACAAAAAATATATTCTGACAAAATAAAAAATAAAATATAATTATATATTGATATAATACATTTATAAATGTACCAGTATAGTGCACAATGTATTTTATAATTAATTTAACAATCCTAAGTTAAGAACAAGTAAATAATTATCAGTGACCCTCCCCCCCTCTATAGTCTTCTAATGTATAATATACAAAAATTAACACTTGATAATTTGTATGGCTTACAATCAATCCCTTAACTACCGATAAAAAGTTACGCGATTCGCTTCCGAATGCCACTGTTTTCCACGTAGGCGTGCGTATGTAATGTACCGGGGGGGGGGGGGGCAAAAATAAGCAAATCCTCTGAAATAAGTACATCCTTCGCAAAGACTGTCAAGTTCCTTTTATTGCATTCCAAGGCCTTCGGAATAATTTTATAGATAACAGGGCACAGAAAAGATCGTACTTTGGACAGACGTATAAATTCGACCGGGTAAAATAACGCTTTAGCTGAGTGAGACGTTTATATACGCCGGCGGCACTTAAGAGGTTTAAATCGTATTGTAGCTTTAAAATCAAAGTATAGTGTATTATTGAATTCAATACATTGTTATTGTATGTGGCAGTGGTTGCCGAGTGGTCAAAGAATCGGATCGAGTTCACGAGTTCGAGCCCAGTACCATTTAAGACCCGCCATGTAGGAGAGCGATGCACGTCAAATCTGTCGAGAGCTCAAACGTCCTCCCGTTGGTGTGGCAATTAGGAGAGGGGGGGGGGGGCGTCGCCAAAACCCCGCGTGTAGCTAAACAGTGTGACGTTAATATTCACCTACTCACTAACATTGTTATTGCATAAAGAAAGGGGGCGATGAAAATTATGGTTAAATATTGGGTCGCAAATAGTTAAAGTTTGAGAAGTATTGCCTTAAGGAATGTGTATGAAGTAAAGTTTGCACACTACTTTTTGTTACTTTTGGTTGTTATCGATTTCAATTTTAACTCACACACACATTAATTTTAATAATTTTCAGTTTATTACATATTTTTTAGTGGGTTGATTACTCTTTTATACTACAGAATTATGAGGATCTAGATCTTTACAAATTTATATAGTAATAAAAGTATATCTTCAACTCTACTTTTTTTTTTTTTTCTCTTAAACCCATTAATACAGGCAAATAAAAGGGAATGTTGACACTTTGAAACTATATTAAACCTTGCAATCTCTTAGATTTAATCTTAATAGCGTGTTATTGTATTATTATGCTATTATGCTTTGTGTAGTACTATTTTCTTTTTCTTTTTTGTTTATTGCATAATATTACGTTACAGTTATTATCAATGATTATATACATATAGCCTTACGGGAAATTTTATTTTCTATACTACTATATTATGTATGTCGTTTTATTCTTGTCTCAAAGGATTGTTTGATAATAATAACAAAAGGACATTTCAGTTAGAAAATTAAACATATAATTTTCGGGTTGGAAATTTTCAAAAGTATGGTGGGATATAAATTTAAAAGGTTAGTCTTATCTGAAATGAAATGCAAGTATTATAAAATTCAGAAATGTTTTGTAATTAATTTAGGAAATTGTTTGATTTGCATCGGTTAATATACTTTAATGTAAGTTTGAATTAAAAAATCTGTCAACATAAACAATAAAATTACTTGAAAATGTTAGGCATTACGTAAAAAAAAAAAATCATATTTTTTATTATCTCTATTTTGAAACAATTGGGGTTATTTTTGATGGTGAATTTTGATTTTAAATTTTAATGAAAAACAACGTCTATTTTTCTTCCACTAGGAATACATCATAACAGAAAAAAAAAAAAAAAACATAATGTCCTCCGCATTTTTTTTGTATCTGATTATGGTAAGATTGCTATGTATTTTATAAGACAAAATCCTCGCTATAGCTTCAAGTATTTATTTTTTCATAACTTTAAATGTTTTATTATGTAATGATCATGATTATAATTACAGCATAACTCCCTTCAAAAGTAAATGCTATATTTTAAAGAGATTTCAATATTATTTAATTAAAATAATTTACAAAATTATTTTGAAAATAAATAATATTCAAAACTTTTGTTGAATGCATTAATATATACCTTTAATGTTTTTTAAATTATTTTTAAGGGATTCCTTAAGTTTATGTTTAATCAAAATTTGTTTATCTAAATAAATTCATTGAACAATATGCATAATCAATGATAAATTAAATGCCTGTTCTTTCACACAGGAAATTTTAATTCCCTTTTAATAAAACTCTTGCTTTTTTTTAAAGTAATTTTTAATCACCACTTTCATTTCTGAATGTTCTTACAAGCTATTACTATTTACAAGAAAAAAAATCCGTAATTAAAAAAAATAAAATCTAAGATATTTTAGATCGTTTTAAATTTTTTAGAATGTTTAAATGCCAAGATTTTTGAAGCTTGGCATTGAAAGTCTGTCAGTTGTAAGGGGATTACATTTTTGATGAAACTGTTTAGGGTGTTTCTACAAATGCACATACAAAGAATGCTGTTTATGAAATTATTTTGCTCAAGCCTAGTATTTTTCTTTTATCTCAAAGCAAAACAGTAGAAAATTCCAGACCACCTTAGAAATCAGAATCCGGGATTCATTCGAGACAACTATCGATAATTAAATAAACTGGCGCACATGGTTAAAAATGGCGCCACTGAATAAAGCAATTTACCAATCGTTTTAACTACAAATCTAGATAAGAAAGAAAAAAAAAACGTACAAAGAACCACAAAGCGTACAGAATCCCGAAACCTAAGATTATAAAGCGGTCGTAAAGTTAATCGTCAATACCATCTCTCAAGAGCGAAAATTCTAAGGCCTTTTAAAACCTGCTTTCAATTGACAGTCTAATTCATCCACCGCCAAGTGATTGTATAAAAAAAGCCACCTAATCCGATCACAAAGCAAGTTTGTTTTTATAATACCTTAACGACCTCTTTACACAAAACCTATGTCTTTCCCTCTTTCAAAATAAAAAATAAAAACTATTTCACTCCATTGTTAAATCATCGCTCATAAAAATGCTCCTTCAAATTCGAACGGCTAGCGGTGTGTTGCCTTTTAGCTACCCGCTTTCAAATTCCTGCCAAACAATCTGTTAACAGCTGAATTGCTGCCTGACAGGTTGCAATTTGCTGCTGAATTGTGAAACAGATGGGGAGGAAAAGTGTGCTTTACCCCCTTTTTAGTAGCTTTCCCTCAATGACTAGCGGTTTTATTTGCTGACCTTTAGGGACTTTTCACTGCTAACATCCGGGACAACAATGGTACTCGACCGGTAGCTCTTTATTAATGTACCGTTTTGTGGTTAAAAGAGATCAGCTGAACAGTTTGTCGGGCGTTAAGAGCTTTTCAATTGAGTTTCGTTTTAAAACAATGAATTTATATTTGTAAAAGTATATGTTTTAATTATTTGCACATTTGCATTTCATACCAAATATGATGTTATATAAATAATCAAAGGATTAATTTATTCATTTTATAAGGAAGGAAAATTTCATATTATTTTTTTCGTGTATGTTTTGCCATTGGAGGGTGAAATCCGTTCTTTCGTAAGATAACTAGGTATTTCAGGAAATAACAGTCAATCAAACCATGTAGCATTATTGGGCTCTATGCTTTAAAAAGGATTTTTTTTTAAAAAAATAAAATGACGATTGCCTAGATGTTAAAGTTTTTAATGCTGCATGTTTTGCGCTTTGGATAAAATTTTTCTAATACTCTCAAACTATGTGGAGTGCCCTCTAGGGGCCAGGGGGGGGGGGGGCGAGCCTATCAAAAAGTCGAAAATAAAAAAATTAAAATAATTATCCATTTACTGAAAGAAGCGAAAAAAAAAAAAGAAAAGAAAAGAAAACAGAAACATTTGCGTAAATTAAGCACAGTTATTGATTTATTTTCAATTTGAATTAAAACGTAAAGAGGATAAATTTTCGTTGTAATTTTGACAAATGTTTTTGAATGTAAATCTGCAGCATTCAGGTTTGTTTTCGCAATAAAGAGTGTAAAGTGACTAAACTCTTAATGCTGTAATAAATAACACGTTTACACAAGTAACTAAATCAAAATTTCAATATTTTTACAATTGATTTTTTTTAAAATTGACTCAATGCATTTTTGTGAATTTTTATTTGATTTGCAATGAAATTTAAATGACTTGCTTGACTGTGAATTTTTAAAATTAACCAATGATTTGAAATATTTAACTCGTTTAATAATATGAAAAAAGTAACCTGTTTAAAAAAAAAAATTTCGACATTATAAAATAAATACACTGATTTTGAAAATGAAACTCATTCGATATTAATTTAAATCTAAGGTTTATAGTTTATTTGGAAGTTAAATTTTTGTAACATTTGTTATATTTCTACTTTTAAAAATTTCATTTCGTTCGGTATCATTTTTCATTAAAATATACTATAGTCAAATTTTAATTTTATACCTACAAATTATGTAAAAATGAAAGCGATCCGAGTTAGAAACTTGCGTTGACATGAATAGGACTCAAGAAACAAACTTTTGAGTTAAGAAATTTTCCTGGACCTTTAATGAAGTCTTTAAGAGAGTAAATTAAGGGATTAAACTTAAGTATATATTTCTTCAGTGGTGGTTTTAAAAGTCCGGGGTTACATGCAACAGAAATTTGAATTGTATTTCACAATTTAACATAATAATTAAAATAAAGTTTAAAAAATATTTACAGTTTTTCTTTATTTCTTGAACTTAAATGAAAATTATTAAATTTATTCACCATATTTATTTTATAAATTGAACTTAATTTAATATTTTTTAAAATATGTCTAAGAAAAATCAAAATGAGACTGGTTGAAGTCCGGGGAAATGTGAATCTGGACCAAGTCGGAACATTAAAAGAGACCTTTCGTATGCGTATCAGACACCCAAAAGACCTATGGGAGAATCTAATTTGAACCATGTGAAATAGTTTGGAATTTCAAAGAACTTATAAAAAATTATTTTTGATCATTTTAAAGTTTTGTTTTTTTTTTTTGAGAGAGAGAGACAGAAGGGGAAAAAGGGAGAGGTGAGTGATAGAAGAAAAAGAGGGAGAGAGAGTGGGAAAGAAGGGAAGAGAGAGGGATTGAGAGAGAGAAGGAAAGAGAGAGAGGGAGAGAAAGACAGTATAATATAATCATTCAATATAATGCATACCATAATTAAGGAAAAATATATTATTGCTTTAAGTAAAAAAAGAAAAACAACAAAATTGTAAGCAAATATTTATTTATTTATTACTTTTGAGACAAAAAAAAACAAAAAAAAAACGAGTATTATTTTAAATTATTTTTTATTAACTTGTTTCATATGATTGCTTCTTGCTTAAATAATTATTTATTAATGCTCTAAGAAGCTATACGAGGGCTAAATCGTAATGAGTATTGTGGCCGCGGTAGCCTAGTGGTCAAGGAAACGGACTCGTGCCCGGCGTGTTATGAGTTCGAGCCTAGTAGGTATATAGACTATAATCTAATCTCTGTGTATATATTTATGTATTTTATTACACTTTTTGTGAGAAAATAACATTAGTTTTTTGTAAAAAATTGAGTTCTTGCATAAAAAATGATATATTTCAAAAACTTTCAAAAGTATAAATCTTATCGTTCTACACGCAGGTAATGATGTTATTTATGTACTGTATAAATATTATTCGAATATATTAATTAGAATTTTCAATACAAGGTTTGCCGTAACTGCAATTTTTCACTAAAGTTTTACTCACACACAAAATTCTCAATTTATCCAAAATTATTTTTAATTTTGTGGAAATTGTACTTGAATTCCTAGTTTTAGGCCCCATTTTAAATAAAAAAGTGTTTATTTAGTTGAAAATTTATATATTTCAAAAAAAGTGCTCCGGCTATAAGGGACTGACTTTGACGAGGATGATATATTTTTTATTTATTTATCCAACGCCCATGCTTGGCTTCTTGATCATTTGCCGCCGAGCCTTCCAGTACCGACTGACGATGTCGTCAGTCGGGTATTCATCGAGTTCAGTGCATGGAAGCAGGTGGTCGCCATCCATTCTGGCATGGCTGCAGAGTGGGCAGGTCCCGTTAGCAGTCAGGCCAAGCCAGTGGAAGTATACTCCCAAAAAGTCATGTCCGTCGGTTAGGCGAAAGCGGGCAACAGCCTCGGCTCTCTCCAAGTGCCTTGGGATTGAATCCACAGTGGCCAGAATTTCCATGGCTTTCCAAAGCTCTTGGTCATTTGGGTCACGATAGTATATTTGTCAATGAATGTGGAAATAATGCTCTTTGCTCTTCTGAGAGTCAAGGGGACTTCCGGTTGGAATGACTCTGCACCCTTCTTGGCTTTTTGGTCGGCTCTCTCATTGCCAGGGATCCTAACATGACTTGGGACCCACTGTAAGGCCACAGTTCTGCTATATGAGATTAACTCCGTAATTTTAGTTTGGCACTGGAATGAAATCTAGAAACTTGAATCACTTTACAAACTAATAAGCCATGCCACGAGAGGTCTATGATCTAATTTCTTTAATGTGCAGCAATCAGTGACGTACACAAGGGGTTTGGTGATTCAACTCCCCATTGATTTACAGATTTTTAATTTTTTACGATCGATATTACCTCTCAGCACTTTTGTCTACATGTTTTTTAGAGTGTACCCCCCCCCCCCCGCCACCATAAGAGAGGTCTGTGCACGCCACTGTCAGCAGTCTTTAGTATTCTGCAAGAAAGTTTACATATGCCATGAAATCTCACAATCATCAGCCTACTATAACTCACAGAAAGTTTTACATCAGTTGTTGAAACAGTTCGAGATAATTTTGCGTGAATAATTTATTCCAACCCAAATTTTGGCATTAGTTTTTATTCTTTTTTGAAATTAATGCAAATAATATTTCAAATTAGCTTTCATTCACTTTGTAAATTGGCTGTTAAATATGTTTTTTATAGTACTCTCGGTAATAACAGACAATAATCTTAGTTCGCAATTCATATTTATTTTGTGGGGGGAGGAGCGAGTGAATGAAAATTAAATTTAGAATTATATTCTAGATTATATAACCAACACTTGAATCAAAATTCCAATTACAAGTAACGATATTGTAGAAAAATAATTTTGGAGAAATCTTAGCAGTGAAGAAACTTCAGCTGACCACTAAAAGTACTGAATTAATTTGGGACTTAACAAATGGGAACATGAGGGCTATTGGCGATGGACCATGCTTAAGCTAATAGGATGATACTTGAATTGTCTTCTAACTCACGCCAGGTGAAGATTTACTCGAGTAGAAACCTTCAGTAACCTGTATGACGTATCTTTAATATGGCATCAGAACTTGACTACATAGAACGACTTGGACAAATCCGCCTGTGAGGCTCACTGTTATAAAACTCACTGTCGCTTAAAACTACTGTAATAAATTAATCAATGTGTGCGTAGACAGAGACGTCTTAAGACTTGTTGAGGCCCTGGGCCCTTACATAAATGTAGGCCCCACCTATGACCCTTAAAAGTAAATATTACATAGCATACATTGTCAAATACTCGTACGAACTGTAACCCGAAACAAACAAATGTGCATGACTTACATTAGAACAAATCGGCTCAACAGACTGCCGCTCTTTTACTTAACGAGTAATGGTGTATAGTGGTAGACCTAGGTCTATACATGGATGACGATCATCACATAATAATACAGTCTTGCCACTGTTTCCATTTGATATATAGTCCAAAATTCCTAATTTTTCGGAAAATACATCGAAAAATAACATTTGACCGTTAAAATTATTCGAATCATGATCTTATTAAGGCTCAGTCGAGAACAAGACGAGTTCTCCACTGAGGCTAAGGCTCTGGGCCCAGGCCCAGTTGGCCTATGGCTTAAGATGACCTTGAGCGAACAGGTAGTTTAGGAAGCTACTTTCGCTCATGAGCTACTGCAACTTGATGTGTTAAAAGCATAAAATATCTAATTTCTATAAAAGGTTTGAAACATGTAAAAAAAAATTGGATGGAATGTTTTTCAGGATTCATTTCACTTTTGTAATTTTCATATATTCTTCATTTAAAGAATTAGAAGTTCAATATACTGCAGTGAATAATTGCTAAGGTCATTCAAATCGACAGTTTTAAGAAGACGAGACCTAACAAGCTATAACACATGAAATTTGCGTCCCTGTAAGAAGTTTTCTACAGCCCCCTCCCCACCCTATTCGTTTAGTTTTAATCTTTTACAGCACAGTGAACTAGTTTATCTTATTAAAAATTTAATCGAGATTATTTTTAATATCTTAGTGGTAGCGATCGTGCCTCCACTCTACAAGTTTGGGTTCTATTCCCGGGCTGGGCAAGGTCGACTCAGCCTTCCTACTGCAGTGGGTCGATAAATGAGTACCAAGCTTGCTTGGGGACATAGACAGTGGGGGTCTCGCTTCCGACTGACCACCTAAACGGAACATCTGCTCATGCACCTCAGCGCCCAATGGTCACGTATACTGGGATGGGCACAGTAGGCCCTGGCCCTCATGGGTTGTTCTGCCTCTGAGTTTGAGTGTATATAATACCTCCCAGAATTATCATTTAATTAAAAATATCACATTTTTAATTAGTCCTATTAAATGCTCATATAAGAAACTCTTATTCATTTTTCAATCTCCTACGTTTCTACTTTTTAGAATCTGATGAGCGCACGGCCATGGTTGCAAACTCTTGTTCCAGTCCTGAAAATCTACAACCCGTTCAGTCACAAAGTCCTCACATTACTGTGCTGGAGAAGGAAGTGTCAGATCAGGTGTCATCTACATCATTAAACCGCGGCTCAAAATTAGAAGGACCATTGTCAATAGCCTGCGTGCAGCTTCTGAGTACAATATCCCAAAAAATGAAATCAAATAAAAATTGAGAGCCTGATTAATGGAATTAATGCTTTTTATCATTGCCGTGGTAGTCAAGTGGTCATGGTAACGAATTCTTGGTCAGCATTATTTCCTACGAGTTGCGAGCTCTAATTCTGCTGCCAATGAGGATCTTCTGTATAAAGGGATTGATGTACGTTAAATCTGTCAAGTTTTGATATCGTAGTGGTGGTGTGGAAATTTGAAGAGAAGGTGCTAGCTAAGGTATCTTATCTGTCATTTGAATGTGCTTCAAAACTGTGTGGTCCTTCGCTAACAGTCATGTTGTTTAATGTTTTTTTTTTAAAAACAATCAATCAATCCTTTTAAAAAGCATGAAATCATTGGAAACTAATACTCAAGTAAATTTCTTTTGTTTCAAAGGAAATAAGTAATATAATATTTGGGATGCAGGTATAGCTACTCTTGTTTCATCTACATATTAGCGTTTAAAGGATATATCTAAAATCCTTTTCGTTGTTTTGTCTGCATGATTGTTGGAAAGATAATTTTTATACTTGAAAATTATCCTTTAAGATGAGTCGGTACCCAAAATAAAACTATTTTTATGTTATGAACATGAAATTTACGTATTTTTATGTATATAACAAGCTTCGCGTGCAACTACGAAGGGCATCGCATTTCAACTATCTTTACGTACCTTTCATTGAGAAACTTTTGAATTACTAAAGCTTAAAACCTTATCCGAACAATAAATAAACATTTATACTTATACTAAAGCGAGATGTTTTCAATATATCGTTTAGTTTTTTTCAAAAACATTCTTTTACTTGGCATCACTATGGATTTTTTGAAAATTGTCATTTTTTTTTTGTTACGATATCTAGTCTCTAGCCAAATATTTTGGGAATATCTCAAAAAGCTCGCTTCAGTATATATAATTACATATCAGTAATATGAAGGAAAAATTGTAGGTACATTCATACAGTAGATTCTGAGAAAAGGTACACGCAGTTTTAAAAGCAACACTGAGAAAATTGCATTTTTGAAATACAATGTCACTTCATCACAAAAATTATGAATTACAACATGTATTTGTCCCATTTTATTAAAAATAAATTGAAAAGAAGCTAATGTTAAGAATTTTTTGTTTCCTATTTTACTTAAATTGCCCAGAAAATACATACATAACACTTTTCAGTTTTTGTCTAACGAGATATTTTGTATTATTTACATCAATTTTCTCAAGTTCTGTATCATTCTTTGTAAAATTTTTAGCTTTGATGCATTACAAACATTAAAGTTGACCAGAAGGCATCATAAACATAATGTGAATTTATCAATATGGTTTGGGTATGAATTTGTGATTATATTTGGGAATACATGATTATTCGACATTTCGAAAGTTTTCATTTGGGTTTTGTATGTTCACATGCAAACATTGTTTCTAAAAGTTTTAAAATTCAAAAGTTTCTCTAAACTAGCCAAATGATTTTTAAAACAGCCCAAAATAAAACTGTTTTTATGTTTTTAAACATGAAATTTATGTATAAAAAAGTTTCGCTTGCAACGACAAAGGGCATCGCATTTCAGCTATCTTTATGTACCTTTCATTAAGAAACTTTTATATACTAAAACTTAAAAACGGGTTTGTACAATAAAGAAACATTTATATTTAAACTGAAGTGAGATTTTTCAAATATATTGTTTAATTTTTTTCAAAAACAAACTTTTATTGAGTATCACTGAATTTATTCAAAATTGTCACTTTTTGTCACGACATGTGCTCTTTAGGTAAATATTTTTGTAATATTTCCAAAATCTCACTTCAGTATGCACAAGTATACATAAAGAATATATGTAAACTTGCAGTGTATTCATACAGTAAATTTAGAAAAATCTCATTTTTTAAACACAATTTTAAAAATATAATTTTTAGGAAACAGTAATTTTTGTGTGGAATCTTACCTCATCAAAAATCCTGCCCTAATTTTGCCTATTTTTTTAAATATTGTCTCTTTCCTTTTTAGTTTTCCTTCCTTTATTTCTTTTTGGATTGTGCAGAAAATACATATATTGTCTTCATTAGACTTTCCCTATCAAGACATTTCATGGCATTTACCAGGTTCTGCTCCTTATTTTTTGAAGCCTTTTTTAATTTTCATGTATTACCAGTATTAAAAGAATAAGCCACATCATAATCATAAAGTGAAAATGCTTCAATGCATATATTTTTTTTCAAAGAAGAAAACTCACATTCAAATCGAGAATGATCATGATTTCTTTACGTTATTATTGTTCAATTAGCAAATACTTTCATTAAATTCTACAAAAGCCTGCAAATTTTGCTTCAAAAACAGATAAACAGACTAAGCAGTTATACTTGCAGTTAATATACTGTTAGATGCATATGAATAAATAAAACCATTTGAGGCTTGGAAAGTGCTTCCTAGGTTTAAAAGGTCGGTGTTTAATTTTTTTTATCTATCAAAGTGGGCGTGGCATGCCAGCTGATTATTTTTTAAAGTCATTTTGACATACTTCTAATTCATAAAATAGCAAATATGTTATATCAATGGAAAGGTAATGAATTGGAAATTTTAGAAATATCAAAATCTTAAATCGATATTCTGAAGATTTTTAGCCTACTGACTTCTCTTAAAAAGTTATTCTATTGTTTTGGACTCACAATTCATTCTTTCATATAATGAACTTCCTCGATTCGAAAGTGTAATTGATACAATAAGTATATTTGTCGACACTCGTCACTTCTTTCTTGCAAGGAAATGAGGTCTTGGCATTATAAATATTTTTGGCTTATGCTTGTAATCAAGATTGTTTTTAACCATTTTTTAAGTATATTAATTTTTAAATATCTTCTTATTTTTCTGTTCTACATTGTGATGATGCAGTTTATATTTAAATTGGTTTGATTTGATTTTGCATTAATGTCGCACTTTGAAGCTGCACAATGACTATTGGCAATGAACCACATCATAACCCCGAAGATAACACCTGAGCTGGAAATCCACTTTCCAAACTTCCCCACCACACATCAACGGGATGACTTCGAGGCTCAATAGATTTAACGTACATCAGTCCCTTTACACGACGGGTCTCCTGTGACACCAGTACTCAAATCCGTGACTTGACAACGTCGGCCATGAGTTCTTAAACATGATCGCTGGACTATCTCGGTCCCACACTTAAGTTGTTGTTGTAGCCATTGTAATGATTTCTCACAGCTCTTGGATAACTATTTATTTCAGAATGAAATTCATCAAATAAATAAATAAATAAATAAATAAAATGGTATATTCTTTACAATTCAATAGCAAAAGTGTCCGTAATGATTTCGAGTCTCTTTCGCACTCTCTCCCGTTCCGTGATCTTCCAAGCCAGGAGACCACTGTACTTCGCGGGCTTGTTATCACTGTTTTTTTATCGCTCAAGGGACGTCCAAACGGCTCCTTTCAAAATCCAGTCTTTTTTTTTTCTTGTCCAGACTCTCTCGCCCTTTTTATATCATCTCTATTTCTCCTAGTCATCCACCTCTGATCTTTTTGAAGGCCTCAATCCCTCTTGTTCTTCTGCCGCCTTCCGGTCTCGGATCCCTTGATCTCTTACCCTTCTGCCGCACCAAATCGGTCTCGTTTCCTGTTCACTAGTCCAAGAAGCGCCGAGGCTGGGTGCACCTTGGTACGTTCTCAGACGCGCCGTCGTCAACGAGTTGTAGAAAAATGAATACACAATATTAAGGCGCCTCTTTTTGACAGTCCGGTCAGCTGGGAAAAAAGGTTCCGAAACTCGACCACCCAGTTACGAAATTACTTCCCAGCAATTAGGAAAATTCCTGGAATTTCCGCAACGTCTGTCGGCAAGGGACCTGTTAGAAAATAGGGGGAAGAGATCGGCTTCGTCACACCATATATATATCTCTGTGTGTGTGTGTAAGGATAATTATATTAGATGCAGAATTAAATTCTTATATAGCACTTAACTTTTATTTTTCATTACATCTTCAAGTATTAAATTAATCATTCAATTATTTCTCCGAAACATATGGCCTAACCACTAAACATTTCTGATCCTAGATCATTATATTTAATAGCCCTATATGTCAGCATTAACTTTCAAGTACATATCATAAAATACGAGATACTTCACACAGTTGGCTTGTGGTAAAACACTTAAATTTCCCTTTGGCGTTCTTTTTCTCTTAGGGTCAGATGGTGTCGAGAATTCATAGAATAAAAATCCTTTTTAAAATTAAGACTGATTGTGGCTCGAAACATATCATATATATATATATATATATATATATATATATATATATAGTCTAATTCTCTACAAACAAGAGATAAACATCCATCAATCACATTCGAAAAACAGATAGACAGTAGGAAAATCACACAATGAAGGACACATGAACAGCCGAGATTAATAATTTTAAAATGGATGCTGCAGTATTATAAACATTGCTGACTTAGGACAGCTAATATATAAAATAATTTATATAAAAGTGGGGTTGAACATGCTTTTTGGCCAGCCAACCTTCCCCCTTTATGTAAATAATACTGAGCAAAAACCTATTGAAAGTAATGGATAGGAATATTTAAATCCATTTCAAGACAGAGGTAACTTACCTAAAAATTGCACTTAATGCAGAGCTCGCGCTAAATCTGACTGCAATAAATAAGTTATTGCCAGATTCTGGACCCTAATGCATATGAATGGCTCAAATGTAGCACTTAACAAAAGTTTAAAAAGAATAGAAATAAAAATTAAAGGGAGAGTTACAAATTACCATAACTTAAGTGATACTAGATATATATGAATTAAATAATAATAAGTAATTTTATCTAATATATATATATAATGTTAGCCGTAAATTGTTAAATATATCTTAAAGCGTATTTTTTAAAGCTGATTTGATTGACAATATGAATTTTTGACTTGGGATCTGCCTCTCCCCTCCCCCTTAAAAAAATAAATAAGAATCTTGGAAAATTTTAGATGAATTGTATTTTATAAATCTGTCAATGTTTTTCCTACTCCAAGAAAAAGTGCCAATAGTTCTTTCAAATGAGATTTCAGTAGAATAGTTTAGTAAAAAAACATTTCTATTGTTCTTTTTATCAGGAAAAATGCAAAACAGCATGCGATCTGGTACTTACAGGAAATAAATAAAATAGCACCATAAGGAAAATCTTTATGCCCATTTTATAACTTATTGAGGGGTATGAAATTTGGGAATAGCTTGTTTCGCAAATGCGCTCCCGTATACATATATAATATATCTTCAAAATCTTCTAACATTTATATGTGTACATTATCTCATGAATTTATCAGCTATACCCAGGAAGCAGCTGGTATTAATAAGACACCAAACCACCATTTCTGACAAATTTTTCACTTATCTGTTCATTATTATTATTTTCTCCTCTTCCATCGGCACCGAACTATTAGGAAACACCTTTCTATTTCGTGAAGCATGCAATATCGTGAATTCTCTAACCCCTAATATTTTGTAAACATTAAAATCCCACTATCATGGATTCCTTTCCCCAAACCTTTAAGTAGTATCTTACAAAAAAAAAAAGAAGAATGGCTAAACGTGAACGAAACGATCGGGACAAACCACACTCATCGGACCGCCCCCAAATCGCGTGCGTTGCCACTTTTCAGCTCTTAACTTGAGTCTGACGTGAGTGAAAAACCATTTAAAAGGCAAGTCTGGTAGAGTAGGCGAATGGGAGAACACAATAAAAGGCTAGAGAACGCGAAAGGAAACCATCTTTAAAGCGATAATTACGTAAAAGGGAGCAAGCCCGGTTGAAGCATAAAAAGAATTGCCAATGCCATTAGTGGTACCGAAGAGCGGTTAGGTGGAATCTTTAAGGTGGTTAACCTACAATCAGCGGGAAAATAGCGGACTAGACTTCGTGATTCAGAAATGCTAGGGAGGACGGTTAGAGCCGTTTAAAGTTCGCGAGTTCCCACTTTGTTCTCTTAATTGAATGTCTAATCGGGGTCGTGGTCATGTCCCGGGTAATGTTTACATGCAGCACTAATAGACTGTCTTGTAAACTCCCTCTAAACTTTTTACATAAGAAGAAAATTAAAAGAATCGTGAGGCCTTTCTTAAAGAAGTTATTATTTACTTTCTTAATAATTTAAATGGGCAAATACACATTGAAGTCTCAGAAAGCACAAGAGTATGAAGGGGTTATTTAGAGAATATCCATTTTGGTTATTTTTTTTTTTTATATTTATTTCCCCCTAAAGTATTGGAACCGGGCATATTAAAGAAATTGAAAATGTCATCAAGGTCGACACTTATGAGATTATAATGGAGATCAAAAGTTCATGATCATAGAAAATTAAATTTTACAAAATTTATTTTTAATCGTAGAAAAATATAAATTTAAAAGAATTAATATTTAACATAATAGGGAATTTATTTCCTTTTCTAAATAAGGGAAATGTAATTTAATGAAACAATAATTTAATTTTTCAATAGGTGAAATACCACTGTATTCATTCTAAAGTATATAATCGTTAAATAAATTGTACTATTTTAGAGGGATAATGATAAGGTATATGGTTATTCTTTACTCGGATCAGATATGTATAAGCGTAAAAGAATGCAAAATGCGATCATTATTCCTAAAAACATCCCCGTAATGTTAGATTAATATGCAACTCTATGTATAAGTTATTACACTCTTTGTTAAAAATTCGAATTTGATTAAATATTAAGGAAAATTAATGTACTTAAATCATGGAAATATTAATATACCAAAAAACTTCGTGTATATATCAAATTTCTATAATGAATTCTGAAATTTCTCTAAAATTTATTACAATTGTTATTAGCTACAAATTTTTTTTATTGTAATAAGGCAAAAGCTTGAAAATGTTAAGTTTATTATTATTATTACTATTATTCTTTTGTTCTTCAACCGTAAATTTCCTGAATTTTTAAATGTGTGTATGATTTATCTAAGCTTTTTTTTTTTTATTTAAACACAAATTATTTTAATAGAAGGAGCTCATTTTCTGTAAATGTTCTTAACAAGCTAAATAATAAATACAGTCACAACAAGAAAAGTAACTAAAAATAAAGTTAAATTTTTTTAAGTTTAAAAAATTATTACAAAATTGTAAAAACATGAAAACATTTGTATTCATTTTAAAGTATAGTACTGAAAAAAAATCAGCTCCTCAACACAAGTCAGAGAAGTAAAGAAAATTACGTGAGACAACCATGCAGGCAGTGGCACCTAGAAATTTCGGTTATGTGGAAGGGGGGGGGGGTTAATTTTTAAAAATTCCGTAGGCGGACGTCCCCCAGCGTAATTTTTATGCTGCAAATTTAAAATCTCTTGGTCTGTACAAGAAGTAGGGGGAGGGTAGGCATGCCACTGCATGCATGGGCATACAATGGAAAGTACACATAAATATTAAAATGCAATACCAAAAAGAAGGTGAAAAAAAATTGTATGGGAGCTTATAATTCTTTGAAACGACGGAAAGGACATGAAGGGATGCTTCATGGTAATAATATGGTTGCATATAAATGACAAAAATATTGTTTGAAAAGGATGCAAGATCTTTAATATAGTACATATGTTCCCAAATTTTTTTGTCTCATAGACCCCTTGCCATGTTTTTCGGTTTTGGGTATAGACCCCTGCTACCTAATATTAAATATTTACCAATTTATCAACTTAAATGTCTTTTTGACAGTTGATATTACTACTGACTTTAAGAGAATTAATTTCTAACTGTAATGAAGTATAGTGTTTAAAATTTAAGAAGTACATGTTAATTAATTAAATTAAAATTTAATGAATACATAAAATAACTGAACAACAAACAAAAAATTTAATAGGAGGGATTAATCTGGTGCTTCAATAACAAATTTTCAACATTTAATATCAATCTAGTCAAGTTTAGCCCTAAATATCTTTTGTTACGTATGTCCAAATTTTTACTTTATTTATTTATTTTTTGAGATTGGCAAATTTACTGAAGCTTCTCCTCACTAGGAAAAGCAATTAAAAACTTTCTCCCTCTATTCCATAATTTGGAACAAATAACAGGTATGTTGTTTTGAACCCCAAATTGCTGACACCCGTTTCTAAACTTTACTTTAAGATCTTTGTTAGGGCCTACTCCAATCAGTTCCCATTGTAATATGACATTTTTTTCACTGTGACCATATGAGTCCATTGCCTCTCTACTGTGCTATTAAAATAGTCAAAGTATTCTCAAATCTAGTTTCAAAATCTGAATAAAGGCATTTAAATGTTGAACGTAGGTTATAAGATCCTGACAGATTGTCTGTGACAAATTGAGAAAATTTGCGACGTCCAATATATACTTCTTTAACTTAATTCAGGGAAAAAAACTATTAACTATGGACTATTTAAATAAAATTTATGCTATCACATTATAATTTCAAATTAATCTCATTAAATTTAGTTGTTTCTAATGCCACCTGTCTGACGTAGTCAGATCGAGGCCCTCGAAATTCATCGTGGCAAGGGGCTGGATGTATGCCTGTCGTTGGCCTTAGCCTTGAGCACCATATAGGTGACAGTACGATTTAGCTCGGTGAAATTTCCGAAGGGATGATAGATCTTAAAGATGGATTGCGACACCACCGATATCCATCTCCACAATTTAGGCATGGAACTGAAGGGGAGGGAAATATTCTCCAGTCCCCTGCACTCGTGATCACATCCCACAAGACTTTCGGACACACTAATTTAACGAGCACGTGCTCCGTGTGTACTCGGAGGGTATTTGGTGGCATAGGGATCGAACCCAGGCCTTCCGGTCTGGAGTCCGATGTTCTAACCCCTAGGATACCCACGGCCCTATTAAATTAAATTTAGTAAATCAATTTGTTGAATAGGTAAAATCTGGTTTCCATTTGATTTAATTTTCTTTTAAAATTAAAGTCACGATTTGGTTTATTGAGAGCCCCTATCGTTCCCCCCCCCCCCCCATTTACACTTCATGGACTCCCATATTATTTTTTCACTGACGTGGACCCCTTACAGGTCGTCATAGACCCCCTGGGTGTCTATGTAGACCACTTTGGGAATCACTGTGATATATTATATAGTTTCTTCAAATATAGCTAAGACTGCCACACATTTTATTTCCGTACATGGGATGGAAACGTAGCAATGGTCTATCCCCACGGCTATCCTCTCTAACTTAGTTTTTTTTTTCTTCGTTCAGCCAAATTAATTGGATGGAACTCCACTAAAAAGTTCCACTCTCACTGCAAAAAAGTATAGAAGTTGCCAGTGAGATAGATAGTAGAAGTTGCTTCGTCGGTCATATAGCTAGCTCCATTTGTGAGTTCCGAAATTACAATCACTTAGTTATTAAAAGGTATTGAAGGATTTCTCTTTGGCAAGTTTCAGAGATTGCATCTCATTTCAGATAAGCTCCCGTCATTTCTTATTACTTATTTTGTCTTGTCTGCATATTGCATACTTAGTTTTTACACTTAAATTAAGGAAAGTGAATTATTGTGAGTACCTACCTGTTATCCATTCGCGTCTAACTTAATGGGTTCTCAATCCCTACTGTGTTCGGATCCTCCTGTGAATTTCAACAATCAACGAAATCTTCACGTCAATCAACACTAGGAGGAAGAGGTACCGCAACAGTTAGTTATCAATACGATTTGGAGAATACTGATCCTTTGTTTAAGAAGTGAAACCTCCAAGTTCCAGACAATAAACGGAGGCATTAGTCTCACTGAATACGTCATTCGAGTGTGTCCCAAACATGTTCAATCACTTTTAGGTCAAAATGTCTTATCTTTGGTCTATAAAGTTGACCTTCTGAATAGTTTTCAGATTCGTACGTTGACTTATGCTGATTCTAGCCAGCATCATCAATCCACTTCGTATGTACTACGAATTTTCGCGAACGAATGTGGGGCTGTTTTAAGTGTCCCCCCCCCCATTCCAGAACAGAGAATCTCACACTCCAGAATATATTGGAGACCGTCAGTAAATAACATCAGACTCCAATCACGTTGCATCCATTTTCAATCTTCAGTACTTTTTTCGGTTTGAACTGTTTCTTGAGGCGAATCATTGACCACCGAGAATAGAGACCACCCTGATGAAGCCTATTTCAGACTGCTTAACTTGACACCCTTTGTCCCGCTCCAAAAGCAGTTGTCTTTGCAGCAATGTAGCAATGGCTGTTTTTCCTCGACAAACTGTTAACAGGAAATACCGGTCACCAATTTCTGTAATACTATGTAGACGACCTTGCCCTGGTCGAAATCTAACATCCTTAGCATGTGGTCGAAATCGATTCCACAACTTTGGAATGGCATTTTTTGCCTTTTTGTGTTTGCTCAAATTCAAACATCTCGGTTATTTGATTGACAAAATTTCCAAAATTTCATAATAAAAAAAAAATAATTAAAAAAAAACACACATTACTAATTGTATTTTTTAAAAATTGAAACTTTTGAATGTTTTTAAAATATTTTTAAAATTAAATTGTAAAAGGTTTTTTGATAAAGCTTCGATTGTATTAAAATACATACACATGTGGATTCAATTCTTCTAAATTTGCATGACTTTTTTTTTCTTTGCTTTTCATATCAACGTTTATGGGAGACTACATATTACTTTCAAGTATTTCCCCGAAACGAAGAAGTAGTTACGCGTCCATTAGAATATTAAAACATATTTAAGTTGTTGAATTAGAGTTTATTGACTTTTATTTTGCTTTCAAATTTGCATCTTCAGGCAGGTGTGTTGAAATGAAACTCGATCAATATTAACCTTTTTCCTTTTTAATCATTTTCTCATGGATTGACTGTATCTATGAGATATAAATATTTTTAATAGACGGCTCAACTAGTTCTGCCAGTGCTTAATTGCAAAGGTGAATAAAATGGTAAGAATACAATAATTTCTTATTCAATTACGTTACAGTTGCTGTTTTGCCCTTTTTTTTAAAAAATAAAAGAAGAAAAGAAATCCTTACGTGGATAGAATTTCAGTAATATTTACACTAAATCTAACTGCTAAACAATGTTATCATGAAACTACAATTTTTTTTCTAATAAATATGTAAAAAAGTCTGTTCATAACGTAAGGTATATATAAATTCCTTTTTTTTTACGTAGGGGACTCTCTTCATGCCCTTTTACTAATTTCTCTAAGAAAAAATTTTCCGATAAATTGTTTGATTTAAAAACCCCCTTTTGTAAAGGAACCGCGATTTAGGCAAACGAGAGACACTATTTAAAAATGAATTAAGTTCGTGAAAGAGAGAGAAGAGATGTTAGCAATTGGATGGGTTGTTGTTGGATTAAATAAGAGTTTTATATTTGAATCTTTTAGTTTATCCAGAAAAAGGGTCTAAGAACCTTGTGGAGAGAGTTCAAAGGAATCAAGCTGAGTATCTGTATTTAATGGTAATTATTTTTCTTTATAAATATTTAGAGTAAGCAAAAATTGACTCACTCCCCACTAGCTTTAGTAAAAGTTGATAGCCACTGAAAGATTACAAAATAAAGGGTATTTTTTAAAATGTTTTTTTCCCTACAATAAACCTCCATACCAACACGAACAAGAGCTCGTTTTACACTTATGAATAATGTATTTTTATATAAAATATGTTCCCCTTTTTTTGAAATATAGAATAACTTTATTCTATGTTATAAAGCTGTGTTTTCTACAAAAATTAGCATTCCTAAATTCAAATAATTTCTTAATAAAGTATTTGTTAAAGTTTTAATCCCCCCATAATTCTTTTAGGGAAAGTAATAGGGAAAATCTCTGTTTCCCCCTCTCACATGTAAAATGAAAGCCTAACAGGCTACATGCTTTTTTCTTTCACCAGTGTTCTGTGTGTTCCCGTTCTTCTGTTCTTCTTTCTTCGTGATGTGTGTGTGTCATCAATAAAATAATTTGATATGGACCACCTGCCGTCATGACTTAAAGAAGTCAAGCACTACTAAAGGCCTAAATTATAGAATAGTATAAAAATTAATTTTAAATCTTTAAAAAAAAAGTTTTATCAGGTTTTTTTTTTTTTTTCATGAAATAAATTTTTAGAATAATATATTCTTAGATTTGATTCTAGTTACACAATTGACAGATATTTTTTCTTTCATCTTTTAGTCTGCATTTTGGCAGCCAATCCTTTGCAGAAACAGCAAGTCCTTCAGCGGGAAATCCATTTTATTGTTGGCATCATCTAATGATGACTCCCGCTACCGAAACAATGTGATGATTTAATTTTGCAGAAAACACCAGAGCCAAATTTCAACTCGATGGATTTCTTACATGCCTTATAATCATAAGCGTAGCTACGATTTTCGCGTCCAGAAAATCTAGCTACTCCAGTCGGGATTCGAACTCTCAACCTTGGGCTTACGAGGCAGACACGCTACCTCTTAGCCACCGAGCCGACGCGATAGATATTCATTATAGTATATTTATAAATTAAGTTTTTATATAAAATCTTAATTATTCATACATAGTTTATTTTATTATTTATACATAATTTACTTTTACAGTCTAATATATAGTACATTAATTAGAAAAATCCTGTTCACGAAATTTATATCTTCTTTTCAATCATATCCTATTGCTGATGAAAATAATAATTGAATTTGTCATCATCATTAAGGGGAAAGGCGTGGAATCTCAGGATATACGTCCATTTAATGATGTCTTTATCCAAACATTATAAGCATTACCATGCTTCTATATACGCGCGTAATTCGGTGGGTTTGTTATCAAACATCCTATAACGCAACAGAAACTATGCCCTAATCTGAACATCTGTCTATAGTAAAAGAAATCTATCATTTGCTTGTTACCACAACATTAACTGTGATCTCGGATACTGAATTAAATCATAATCCTATTGTTCTTGGAACAATCAAATGATTTCTTTTTCAACCACAAATGCTAGTTTTTTGGTTTAGAAAAGATGCATACCTATTATTTTCCTTTGTAAACTTGGTTAAATTTGATATGCCTTCTTTTTTTTTACTTCTACGAGCAGATTGAAATCGGTAGCTGTAATACGATAAGTGAAATAGGATGGAATTGTCACGAGAAACGAGATAGCTAAGCCTTGAAATTGCTGGTTATAGAGATTATAGAGGATTCTTAAATAGATATATAGTTGGCTGTTGTGGATAGTGTAGTCTTAATCAAATTAAGATTCTAGTATGATATCGTAATTATATGTGTTATCGTACGACGACGTGATTGGAATAAAAATAGAAAATTATAATATTAGAGAAGGATTATATTTATTCTGTTATTATTTTTAATTTTTTAAAAAATTTATGAATTTCTAATTGGTTTCCACGTTCCAAAGCCCTGCCTAGCAAAGGAAATGAAGTTGATAAGGTACCAATGCTTAAAAGTAAGAAAAATGAAATATTGAATATTTATGCTTTTAGAACTGTAGTAAAAAAAAGAGTGAAGAAAGATTTCTTAAAGCATTTTATATGAAGTGATACATTTACTTCAAAGAATGTTTAGTTGTGTATACAGCGATGTTAAATATTTTTTGAAGTCCCTCCCCCAAATTATTCTAAAAACGCTGCTAAGTAGTAAAATAAAAATTCAGCTTATTCCAATTCTTTGCATTTTTATATATATAAATTTAAGGAAAGAGCATGGATCTGAGTAAAGAATTAAACAAATACAAATTAAAGTTACGAAATATAAGAGGGAGTCTCACATGTTTTTGTAAGTAGGATACATATTTTTCCTTCACAAGACATTGTTACTTTGATGCAAGTGTCCTCTCATTCACATTTTAAGTAGAATTGTTTTAAAACAAAACCCCTGCATTAAAAATAAGAGTAGCCTTTTTCTATGATCATTTATTGGAATACTTAAGCAAATTATTTCGAGTTTTCGAATAAGAGTTTAATTTTTAATTTATAACCACGCGCGTGTACGCGTTTCAGGTTTAATACCCATCGACTATTTGGTCATTGAGTATTAAAAAAGTAAACAGTATTTTTATATCTCGTTAATGTAGTGTGAAAAATTTTATTTTGGAAAGAGGTCAAAGCACAACCAAACGCTTTAACATATCATTTGAAATTATATTTTTATTAATATGGGGTATAAAAGACTACCTCCGCAAATCTTAAAATGTAAGACTGACAGTAAAACGAAGTAATAGAAATCCCTGATCGTCGATTACATTTGATTTTTCTCAAATTCTTTTTCCATTAGGTAAGTATTTGTTGTAAAAGTTTTCCCATAAAAACATTATTATTTATCGTCTCTGGATCTTTCTTCGAGAATGATTTCTTTGCCACAGTAAGCCAATAAGTTTACTAAAACAAAGCTCAAATGCATGGAACAGTTAATATTCATACAAAAATTGGACAAAAAAAACAACAAAAAAACTATACGGCTGCTATTGGTATTTACCAATGCAGACCTAGTACATTCCCCAGGAGCTGGTATAACTTTTTAGTGCGACATTACATAGGTGGTATACCAATTTCCGCAAGTAATTTTGACACCATATTTCCTCTCCAGAGGAAGGCACCTGAGCTCTGACGATACGAACCTGTACTAGGAATTTAATTTTGCCGATAGCACCCAAGCCAAACACTCTAGGGATCTTTAACATGCCGTCTTATCACACGACATGGCTGCTGTCGATTTTCTGCAACATGAAAATCCACTGACTTGGGCAGGAGTCGAAGCCACAACCTATAGCGTACAAGGCTAGCTCCAAACCTGATTTTAATGTCATTTTTGTCCACAGGCTACCCAGCCTGTGAACAAAAATGACATTAAAGTCGCATTATAATTGAAAACCCATATCAACGAAACAGTCATATGTATTGAATTTATTTGATTTAGATTAATAATTAAATTGATGTGGTATGATAAAAATAATTCCTTTAAAAATTTATAATGATTGTTTTTGCTGACAATACTGAACCACAGAATTATTAGAAAAATATATAAACAAACTTCTACAAATTTCCTGCAATGCAACACATGTAAAATGTAGCTAAATTTAAAATTGGAATTCAAAGTTAGCTATTAATGCCTTTTCTTGATAAGCACACACTTATTTGAGAAAATATAGTTAAATTTACGAGCGCTTATCCGCACAGCATATATTTACTTTTGATTTTAAACAGCCATCTCTTTCCTCTTACTTTTCCAGACGCATAATCCTTACCTTTCCGAGATATTAAATAAAGCGCTTCAACTTGAAAGCCTTTCCATAAAGAGACATAATACCATTTCCATCACAACCAATATATCACACGGTCGAGAGTCAACATCTTTATCCTTACATTCTTCTTATTAAAAAGGCTATCTCTTCAAGATCTGTTAAAGAGCGTGACCGAAATTCCGGGCACTCATTTTAATATTCTTTCCCCAAAGCCAATCCAATAGACTCCGCTCTCCAGATTACGCGACTCTCATAAAACCACCCCGCCTTTCCAGATTTACGCCGATGGACTTGAAAAGACGTCCCAGCTCATATGCGCGTGATCTTTAACAATTTATTCGGCAGACAAACCCGTGACTCGTGCAACAGTGGTGTGAGTCAGTTATTAGAGTATTCGTTTTTGTTATAAGAAAAATCTGTTTTTTTTTGCATGTGTAGCAATTTTTTTTTGTATGAGCTTTGTGTGTGTGTGCTTCAGGTGTTTTGTTTTTGTTAAATGTTTTTTTTTATGTGAAATTTTGAAGAATCAGAAAGAAAAATATTAAATTTACTGGAAGAGAAATGAATTAAAAATGAAATGTGCTATTTTTATTTTAGGAAAGGTTAGTGAGAAGTTACACGAAATCTCTCTTAGACTTGATATGCATTTCGGTCACACCAACACCCCATTATCTAGATTTGAATGTTGCACAGAATTTCCTTGTGGAAAAAATTCTATCTTTGTTAAGTTTTTCTTTGTATATAGGATTTTTTAAAATAAAAAAATGAGATATTCTAATTAAAAGGAAGATAATAAATGTTGTCTATGAATGAAAGTAATGAATGAATTAAAATGAAATGAATTCATTTTTTTATCGCTACAATTACTAAGAATTTGCTTAAACCTCAGTAATAGAAAGAAATAAAGAACACTAAAATAGCACCAGAAATAACACCAAATAGTAGTAGAGGAAATACTACAAAATCTTACGACTTTACTTTCAATTACATACATGTGTGTGCCTCATATGACAATGAAAAGTATATATAATACTAAATATGACAAACTTAATTTCATTAAGGAATATACAAGATACAGAAGAAATATTGTGTGAAGAGTAAATACATTTATATTTACCTTATAATACTTACTTAGGCTTTGGAAATGACCAATGTTATGGTCGGAAATCATAGCTGTGGAATTTCTTAGATGGGGAACACCGTGCATTGTGCATGTGACGTAATGCGAAGACAATGCCAGAACTTGTTCTTCCTTTTCTAAATTTCCACACCATAAGGCTTGAAGACACAATTGTATTTAGAATCCTGCAGCTTCTTTATTATACAGGATATTAATGGCTTAGGGTAGAATTTATTTTCAGACAAGCAACTTTCTATCTAAAAAAAACTTATATGTGTATCTCTAAATTATAATAAACCTTAAGTATTTAAATTTTGATATATATATATATATATATATATATATATGCGTGTGTGTGTGTTTGTATACATAATATATAATATATTTAATATAATTAAAAAAAATTGTGTGTATGTACCATGTAACAAATTGTTACTTAACAAATAGCCATTGATATAACCTAATTACTGATAGATCACAAATTGCCAAGTATGCCATATAGATAACTCGCGTATAAATTTTCTTTCTTTCTTTTTTTTTGTAAATAAAACTAATTAGTGAAATCTTTTAAATAGCATACATTACATACATTAGTATATACATACATTACATACGTACATACATTAGTTTATCCCCAGCATTTTGATATCTACACAGGTTTTATATAAAGGAAAGAAATCAATACTTTTTTGCACTAATTAAATTTAGAGATAAAGTAAAATGTATTATCAGATTTATTTTTTTAAGATGTTATTTTTAATTCTTAGAATTCTAATATGTGATTCTTAATTTCTGTCTTAATTCTACCTTGCTACTACTTTAATATTTTTTTATTAAAAGCAATTTCACTGCTGTATTTTTTGGCACCATTCAGATTCAGTTTAACTTAATACTATGTTTATATACTACTATATATACTACTATGTTTAACTTAACCTTATGTTGTTAATTTTTATATGTCAGATAATATTATTTTGTTTACATAAATATTTTTAAAGAAATAAAATTCATTATCATATATTAAGTAAGATAAAAATTTTGACATTAGTTTATAACTATCAAACTTGTTAATTATTTTGGTATAATTGTTTTTAGGTAACCGTAAAAATTAAAAATTATGTTTAAAAATAATTGTTTTTAGGTAACCGTAAAAAGTATTATATTTCCGAATAAATGTGCATTTACTAATGCCATTATTAAACTTAAATATATGTAGTTAACGATTATTTTAAATATTACTCATTCAGGTTTGTGTGAGCTTTAGAAACTTGTGATAAAAATTTTCTATCAATTAGAAATGATCAATATTTGTATGCTTCAAAGTTAATCTTTCCCTCATAAGTTTTTTTATATATATAAATTATTACAAATGTTCTTTCCCGATGAGTGCTTTACAAAATGTATTTAAAAAAAACTCAAATATATATATATATATATATATAAACAACGAATTCTAGCAATAGTAAAAAGCAAGGACATATACAAACTAAAATGCCTTGATATCTTTAGATATGAACAATAAAATAAAAGATGTATTTGATTATTAGAGAGTTACACCCGTGCTTCTTGATAGTTCAGTTTTTGAAATAATATTTTTGTCTTCATTGATGAAAAATATGTAAATTACTAACTCTAAATTGTATTTGGAGTCAACCAATTGCTATAATTTGTTTAGTAAATACTACCAAAGTTTGCTTATTTTTTAGTAAAGCTAAACATGCTTTTTTGTATTGGTGTGTATTTGCACTTTCAATCCTAGAAAAACTTTTTTAAAAATTTATCACATTATATCAACATGCAATTCAAATAATACACGTGATGTTTCAAAAAATTGAAAAAAAGGTTCTATTTATAATCATTAAAAATGTTTTATCCGATTAAGGTATTTGTTGATGACAAGTATTTAAAAAATCCCTATTCCCAGTTTTTCACAGCACTCGACTTCTTCCCCATCAAAAATGGATTGCACCACTTTCCCCCGCACCATTCCATCCCCTTAAAAGCCATGGCCCACCCCGGGACGAAAAGACCGTTAAATTCGGGGATGCCCCTTATTTTAAAACTCTAACTCAACGCATCACAAGTTACGTGAGGTTATATAATATACTTACTGCGTCTCTTGTTTTCTGTTGCAATAACTGCTCTCCGCGTGTGTTCCCTGGGGACGGAGTGTTCTGCTTTTGGATATCAATTAGGAGAAGTGGGACCTTTTGGCTTTTGAAGGCAGAAACCTTCCCTGCTTTCATGAAGTAGCTCGGAGTTCCATATTGTTCCCCAGAGGGTTCCAGGGTCGCGGTGACTTGGAGCTGTAACTGGATTATATGAAAGAGTCCGCGTTGTAACGTCGGTTTGACTTCGTAGGGTTGCTCGGACCGTTTTCTTTTGTTTTTACCTTCTCCCCTCTTCTTTTAATCCCGTGTTTTTGGAAAAAAAGGGCATCGTAAAATTCTGTCAGGAAAAGAGGTGGGTTTTACGATTTTTTGATGGGTGTTTGTGTAGGCCTCGCCCTCTCATCATCTAAATGGCTGTCTTTTAAACGGGAGTTCAAGAAGGGTGAGGTGAGACGTGGGGGCTGGGTTCTTGAGTGTTCTAAAATCTCTTAAAGTAATGAGGGTTATCATCGTCTTTGATAGCGAAAAGGATACAAAGTATATAAAA